>JAMWET010001913.1:0-69120 GCA_024036415.1 Prochilodus magdalenae | reverse complement strand
GACCCCAAGCAAACTCCGGCTTGGTTAACTCCAGAGCTGTACCCAGGGAATGCACCGATCCGATATCGGTTCTGATATTAAGTAAATTAGCTGAATCCGGTATCGGGTAAGTAGGCTGATCAGTTCGTTTGTGATGCGTGCTATGCCGTCAGCAGCATGTTTGCAGGCTGCCTTGGAACAGGGAGAATAACAACATGGAGCCAGATGAAGGGTGGAGGTATATATATATGTATGTATATGTATATAACATCTGGTGGGTACAGTAGGGTACATCAGTCCAGCTATTCCGGTTTCGATACCAGTATATATATATATATATATATATATATATATATATATTATATATATATATATATATATATATATATATATGCTGGTATTGGAACCGGAATAGCTGGACTGAGCTGGAGCCAAAACAACATGGTGGAGGTATATATATATATATTTTTTTATTTTATTATTTTTTTTCTGGTATCGGAACCGGAATAGCTGGACAGATTGTACCCTACTCTACCCACCAGATGTTACAATTATGGGGGGATTTCATGCCATCAGAAAACCCCACTGGGCGGAGCCTATCAAAAGGGTAGCCTTTCCTTCTCAGGGCCCAAAGAAGTATGGATAGTGCCACTGCCTTATTCAGGAGCCATAACTTTATGAACTCTGGGATCTCTGTTCCCAGTTTAAGCAGCTTTTGGACACATGACAAAGACATCCACGTTTGACAAAGCAGAAAACACACGGGCAGAATGTCTTTGTGAGACTACGTGGGACATTCCATGGACGCTCGTAGCCCAGATGGAGCTCCTTTTGGAGATTCTAGTCAAAACCAGAAACACGGCTATACTGTAGAATACAAAATATATCTCCATCTACACTGATCATACACTCTTCCTCAAAAGAACAGCTGCACCCAGAAGGAGGTGTAGACTGATATGATAAATATTTATTGAGCTACACATACAGAAGTCTGTCTCTCAGTATGGCGTCGGGCCGCCGTGTTTGCTAACCCAACACGCCAGACGTCTCGGTATGGAGCTGTAGAGGTTCCTAATGGAGTCCTGGGATAATCCATCCCATGCAGCTTGAATATCCTCACACAGCTCCTGCAGATGGTGCGGTAGGGGTGGAGGTGGGGGGACACAAGGCCTTCTGGACGTGTGACAGCAAACCGTTCATCTCGGTGCTGACCACGGTGCCTCCGCACACGGATTCGTTGGGCGTCTCCACCAAGACTAAAGCGGGACTCGTCACTGAAGATGACCCGCTGCCATTCTGAGTCCCTCCATGACAGTCTGGTACGACACCACTGCAGTCTTTGGTGACGGTGACGTGGTGTTAAGGACGGTCGTGGTAACGGTCTGTGTGCATGTAGTCCTGCGTGGTGCAGCACTAACAGGATGACTCATGGAGGACACCACTGCTCGCATGTCTTGTGATGTCAAACCTTCCCAAGTTTCATTCCTATCAGTTGAATTTGCACATGCATGTATGGAAACCTGGCTCAGGTTACATAATCTGGAGGTCATATAGAGTGATGATGACTCTGCACTGTATTTCCAAACACAACAGTGTCATTCACAGAGCCCTCAACGGTGTATCATCTCCTCAAGGTCCCTAGAGCTGAGGGCAATGTGGAAAGACCGGGAGCAAAGGTCAGCTGGCTGACCTTTTGAAGGCCAAGAGGTGATAAGCAACATTTATCACCTAAGCTATTCCCTGCGAGTAAATGGCCATGGCAACCTGCCGAAAGGCCTTCGGTAATGCTATCACGTCAACCCGGGGTCCTAATGAAGATCTACCACTGTCAGCTGACAATACAGGGCGTGTGTCTGTGTTTCCAGGGGGAAGAGAAACACAAACGCTGGAAGTGTACCGCTCACCAACGCTGGCATCGCTGGTGTTAGCGCTCATTCAAGACTTACGTCAAGCAGCCGCGGCCTGGATCGAGTCAGGGGCTTCAGACGCTGGCAGTCGCAATCATAAAACTGGTACTTTACACGTCTTTAAGAGGGCTGTTAAAACTGCGTTTAAAAGCGCACTGCCAGTGTAACGAGCCAAAACAAGAACCGGGGGAAGAAAAAAAAACAGGAGCTGGAAGGTATACGCACTGGTGAGGTATGTTTACCGCACTCCCCGATTCCAAATCAGCCTAACAGAAACTTCTGGCTTTCCAGGGCTTTCGGAACAGAGGCTGTTTGTGCGTTGAGTTCGAGAGGAGCGGAGTTACAACACTAAAGGAGGGGGCGGCTCGCTGTGTAGGCTGAAGGCATGGAGACGTGTTCCGAGCGCCGAGGTGCCGCTCCCCACCCACCCTTTCACCCAATCGCTCATCTCCGAAACCGCCGCGCAGAAAAGCTCCGTTTGTCCGGAATACGACGCGAGAGCTGGAGCGGAATTCAGAACCTGTTACGCCAATTAACCGAGGGCTAAAGGGTGAAGCGCATTTGTCAGAAGCTGATGGCTTGAGTTCGGGTCCGGACAATGGGGGGCAGTGACAGAGGGGCTGTTTGTGTCGTGCTCTGAGGGCCCAGCGAGATGGTGTGGGCTTGGCGAGTAGGCCAGGAGGCATCTCGTGTCCGGGGCCTGAGAAAAGCGGGCACGCGAGCCACGGCGAACGGCGCGAAGGAATCTACTCGCACGAGCTGCGGTCGAAAGAGGCGCAGGGATGGCGACGGCCGGAGCTGCTCAGACACAACAGACCCGGGACACAACGGAGCCCCTTTCACGGGCCGCTTTCGTAACTCCGGGTTTTGTTTGCGAGAGCAATTAGCGGAGAGCGCTGCGTCTTTGACGTCGTGCAAAAACCAAACGCTTCTCATGAAACACATTTCAGCGGTTACCCCCCGCTGGGCTCCTTTCCCTCCTTCTTTCTCTCCATCTTTCTTTCCGTGATGGCTTTGCACGTTGAGCTATTGTGAAAGAGTCTTTAACAGGCAATTTGTTAACATCGATCTCGGGGACTTTGCACGGGTTGCCATGGTTTCCCATTCGGGCATATAAGTCTCTGTGTCAGGATGTGAAGTTAATGGGAATTTAAAAATGAATCATGTCAAAGGCGCTGATGAAAGCACTCTTGAAAGGTGTGTGTAAGGAATGCAATAAAGGGAGGCAAAATAAATGAACGGAGGGAGGGAAGACCGCCGCTGTGACACATTCTCTCGCCCGAGAGTTCCACTCCTGGGAATGGGCCGATCAGAGCTGCTGATCACATATCAATTTTTTCAAAAACGTTTAAGCTTCTATGGGGACATTACTGAGCTCCTAATGTTGGGAATCATTGGATCCCATTATGGCGGCTCCAAAGTTAGACTGGGATGATACATAAGGGGAAATATAAAAGTTGGGGAGTCAGTGAGTGGACCTGACTTGAAGCCCAGAGGCTTGAGACTATCTAAAGACCCAAGAGACTCAAGACTCAACTCATACTCAAGTCAGACTTGAACCCCAGTGTCTCAAGACTAAATTCAAACGCAGAGACTTGAGAGAGACTCCAACCCCAGAGGCTTGAGACTGAAATCAGATCTAGGCCCCTTAAGACTGAACTCAGACCTAAACCCTAAGGACTTAAGATTCAAGTCCGACTTGAACCCCTAGGCATATAAGGGGACATTACTGAGATCCTAATGTTGGGAATTATTGGATCCCATTATGGTGGCTCCAAAGTTAGACTGGGATGATACATAAGGGGAAATATAAAAGTTGGGGACTCAGTGGGTGGACCTGACTTGAAGCCCAGAGGCTTGAGACTAGCTAAAGACCTAAGAGACTCAAGACTCAACTCATACTCAAGTCAGACTTGAACCCCAGAGACTCGAGACTTAAATTAGACTCAAACCCCAGAAACTCACGACTCGATTTAGATTGAAACCCCAGTAACTCAAGAACTGACTTAAAGCCCAGAGGCTTGAGACTAGCTAAAGACCCAAGAGACTCAAGACTCAACTCATACTCAAGTCAGACTTGAACCCCAGAGACTCACGACTCGATTGAAATTGAATCACCTGACTCAAGACTAAATTCAAATGTAGAGACTTGAGACAGACTCCAAACCCAGAGGCTTGAGACTGAAATCAGATCTAGGCCCCTTAAGACTGAACTCAGACTTAAACCCTAAAGACTTAAGATTCAAGTCCGACTTGAACCCCTAGGCATATAAGGGGACATTACTGAGCTCCTAATGTTGGGAATCATTGGATCCCATTATGGCGGCTCCAAAGTTAGACTGGGATGATACTTAGGCTGAAATATAAAAGTTGGGGACTCAGTGGGTGGATCTGACTTGAAGCCCAGAGGCTTGAGACTAGCTAAAGACCCAAAAGACTCAAGACTCAACTCATACTCAAGTCACATTTGAACCCCAGAGACTCAAGACTTAAATTAGACTCAAACCTCAGAAACTCAAGACTCGATTTAGATCGAAACCTCAGTGACTCAAGACCTGCCCAGAGGCTTGAGACTGAAATCAGATCTAGGCCCCTTAAGACTCAAGACTGGACTCAGTCTTAAATCCCAGGGACTTGAGATTCAAGTCGGACTTGAACACCTTTTAGGCATATAAGGGGACATTACTGAGGTCCTAATGTTAGGAACATTTGATCCCATTATGGCGGCTCCAAAGTTAGACTGGGATTATAAATGTGGTGTAAAACAGAAGCTGGGGAATCACGTGACACTTAAATTAAAGTAAAGACATAAAACAAAAAAAAAGAGGAATGAAAGGCCAAGTACTGCACCAACATTCCAGTCCAACTCCTCTATCTGGAAAAGGGAAATGTCAGGATTACCCCAAATCAGCCGGAAAGTTAAACTCGACCTGGAAGCCAAAATCAAGGAAGCGTAAACAGCAGTCATTACTGTAACGCCTTTCCTCCCAGTCCTGTAGGACAATCTCCAGTCTGAAGGACAGGACCAACAGTTACATGCCTGGGCATACGGTGTTCCCAGCAAAGAGGCAAAACTAGCTGGATCAATAACGAGGCCCTCTGGCTCGCACCCCAGAGACTTGACCCAGACTGGAACCCCAGAGGTGAGACTCGAGTCAGACTCAAACCCCCAAAGATCCAGACTCAGCTCAGCCTCAAACCCCAAAGACTTAAACCCCAGAGAATCAAGACACACCTGAACCCCAGAGACTCAGGACTTCAATTAGACTCAAACCCCAGAGACTCCAGACATGACCCAGACTTGAATCCCAGAGGCTTTTTGATAGACTAAAGACTCCAGAGACTCAAGACTTAAATTAGACTCAAACCAGAGAGACTTAAAACCTCAGAGACTCAAGGCTCGACTCAAACTTCAATCCCAGCGGCTCAAGACAGACTTAAATCCCAAGTGACCCAACTCAGACCCAAGACACGCCTCAACCACAGAGACCCAAGACCTAAACCAGACTCAAAACCCAGAGACTCACGACTCGATTTACATTGAAACCCCAGTGACTCAAGAATAAATTCAAATGCAGAGACTTAAAATTTGAGAACTCCAGAGACTTGAGACTGAAATCAGATTTAAACCCAGAGACTCAAGACTGGACTCAGACTTGAACCCCAGGGACATGAGACTCCACTCAAACCCAGAAATTTAAGATGGCGCTGAAGCCCAGTGGTTTAAGGACTTAAACCACAGAGACTCGCAATTCAAACCCCAGAGATTTCTGAAGTTAGACTCAGAGACTAAACAGCTGAGACAGAGTCGAATCCTGAGTCTCAACCGTTGAGACAGACCTGAACTCCAGAGACCTGAAACAGACTTGAAGCCCCAGAGACTCGAGCCTTACCTCAGACGCAAACCCAGAGACTCAAGACCTGAGACAGACTCAAATCCAGATGCCCAACACTTAGAACAGATTTTAACTCCAGAGACTCAACATCTGAGGCAGACTTAAACCCCAGAGACTCGAGACAGACTTGAAGCCTCAGACACTCTAGACCTTAGACAGACTCAAATCCAGATGCTCAACACCTAAAACAGGTTTGAACTCCAGAGACTCAACATCTGAGACTGACTTAAATTCCAGAGACTTGAGACAGATTTGAAGCCCCCAGAGACCCAAGACTTAACTCAAACCCAAGACTTAACGCAAACCCAGAGGCACGAGACCTGAGACAGACTCAAAATCAGATACCCAACACCTAAAACAGATTTGAACTCCAGAGACTCAACATCTGAGGCAGACTTGAATACCAGAGACTTGAGACAGACTTGAAGCTCCAGAGACTCGAGACCTGAGACAGACTTAAATCCAGATACCCAACACCTAAAACAGATTTGAACTCCAGAGACTCAACATCTGAGGCAGACTTGAACCCCAGAGACTCGAGACAGACTTGAAGCCTCAGACACTCGAAACTTAACTCAGACGCAAACCCAGAGACTCAAGACCTAACACAGACTCAAATCCAGATACTCAACACCTAAAACAGATTTGAACTCCAGAGACTCAACATCTGAGGCAGACTTGAACCCCAGAGACTCGAGACAGACTTGAAGCCTCAGACACTCAAGACTTAACTCAGACGCAAACCCAGAGACTCGAGACCTGGGACAGACTCAAATCCAGATACCCAACACCTAAAACAGATTTGAACTCCAGAGACTCGAGACAGACTTGAAGCCTCAGAGACTCGGGACTCAGATCAGATTACTACCCTGGAAACTCAGAGCAGGGCCCCGAAGTCCACTTAGCTGTTAGCCATTCTCCCACACTGGCTGAAAGAATAAAGATACAGTTGTCACGGTTACTGTTTGATCCATCCATTTTTATTCCTCTCCAGTTTCTTCTTTATGGAAATGACCAATAAAAGCCCCATTAAACTGTAAGTTTCTGATGGAGTTTCCACCTGTTGCTCACGGGACAGTCATGATCAATAATCGGATACGCGGCCAGAGCCCTATTCCGGAGTCGGAGGATGCACCTTTAAGGAGATCCATTGAAGCTAATCCCGTTGAAATAAACCTGTCAGGACAGCCTGACAACTGGCTCCTCGTCGAGTTAACAGATTTATCGTCCCAGCGCGAGACGGTCCTGACTCCATGCCGCCTCGTCCACAGGTCTCCCAGTCGGGCCGGATTTCTCCGGCTTGTTTCCTGGACTGCTTCCTCTCCCGGCTTTTTTTCTGATGCTCTAATTAATAGGGATAAAAATGGAAGGGCATGATAGTCGCTGACACGCATATCGGCATTAAAAACAGTTTGCACCTCGGAGAGAAGTTACCATGGTGACGAGGCCACGTTCCCCCATCTATAACGAGCGGACTGACACGTTAATGGAAACTTCAACATATCTGCTAACGTTTATAACGCAGGGGAAATGAAGCAGTGCCTGAACTGCGCGTGGAGAGCTCCACCAACTTTCCTCGCCTCGGGCGGCGAAGTGTCGTGGTTTTCCATCTGCGTCTCGTGGGATCTGATTTTGATATGATATTTTATATGTCCTACATCACCGTCCCAAAAACGGATCACGAGGGCCGGGAAGCGCCACACACAGGCTTTCTGTCCAGCTCAGGGCAACACATCCAGCTCCAGGGTGCCGATCGTTAGCTCCCCACATCTAGTTACACCCACATCTCCCAGCCTCCCATTAAAATGAATGGAGGAACTCTCGCAATTCCAAACTCACACTCGTGTCTGCATGTAGGAGACTTTGGGATTAGGACACCATACAGCTCTGGAAATAAATCAGAGCCCACTCCAGTTTCCTCCAAAACCAGCATCTCCACATGTACAGCAGGTTCTCAGTGAGGAACCGAAGGTTGGGTTCTAGCTTTACTGGCAGATACAGTGAGCGTCTGGTTCATAAGAACAAGGTCCAGCAGCCAACACACAGGACAACACAGCTACAGACTGGCAGAGGGCCAAACCCCCTCTCTACTGACCGTGATGAGCGCCACATCATTCCAATGTCCCTTACCCACCGTAAGATGACCTCGAGTGACCTACAGAGAGACTGGCGAGCGATGGCTGGGGTGAGACGCACAGCGAGCATGGTTCTAAAAACAGGCTTCTGGAGGTCATTAGTGATTTTCTAAATACACAGATCTAATACAATATCTGATCTGGAGTTTGGGAGACATGGTTCCAGTAGAGTAGAGAATCAAACAGAACTGAGGGGTTCTGGTCCAACACAAACCCAGAACCTGTACAGCTAGAGACGCTGATCACTTTCAGGTGGAATCTTAAATTTTTCCAGAGCTGGATAATAGGGATACACCCAATTGAAAGTTTCTGGCCAAAACTTTAACCAAACTAAGTGAAACACTGGGCCGAAAGCGAAAGCGATTCCTTCTGCTACTTTTTCAGCACTGCGTAAATTAAATACACTGGATCCCAGACAGCAAGCGGATGTGGGCCACATCTGGCAAAGATACGACACTGCTGGCCCACTGTGGGCACCGGACGTCCGCTGTGAGCCCACATATTCACAACATGCGTTTGGCCCACCTGTCCCAAAACAGATCTGGTCCACTTCTGGCACAGATACAGCAGAGTTGCCTAGCTATGGCTGAGGCGTGGCCCTAACCTGGGGCATATGTGGGCCACATCTTGGTCCCGGGAGCGGCCCACCCAAGGGCCATTAACCTGGCAAGTAGGCAGTATGGAAGAATGGGGAGTATGGGGTCAGATTTGGGCCAGAACAGATTGGCTCCACCCACTCTCACACCTGCAGCTGCCATTAGCATATGGTTGCCAAGTCTCTGAGTTCTTAGTGGTGTTCCGGTGTTCCCATCTTAGTGTTCCGTGTTCACGTTCCTTGGCTCTGGCCTCTGCTTTGGCTATCTATGGATTTGTCTCTGATGATTCCCCGCCCGAGTTTTAACCCCTCCCGGTCCAAATATTGATTCCTGGACAACCTTCAGTAAAACCACTCTGCACTCGCAACCTGACTCGACCTCCTCTGGCCTCTACCTGGACCTATTCTACTCCAGTTGAGCTATTAGTTGGATTATTAACCGATTATTAGCTTGTATGTAAACGTGGATCCGGAATTACAAGGTGGAATTCTAAGGCTTTGAAGTATGACCTTTTCTACATCCACGCTAAGAGCGACCTACTGCACACTGATATCGGACTATTAAACCTCAACACCACTAGACAGACTCAAATCCAGATACTCAACACCTAAAACAGATTTGAACTCCAGAGACTCAACATCTGAGGCAGACTTGAACCCCAGAGACTCGAGACAGACTCAAATCCAGATACCCAACACTTAAAACAGATTTGAACTCCAGAGACTCAACATCTGAGGCAGACTTGAATCCCAGAAACTTGAGACAGACTCAAATCCAGATACCCAACACCTAAAACAGATTTGAACTCCAGAGACTCAACATCTGAGGCAGACTTGAATCCCAGAAACTTGAGACAGACTCAAATCCAGATACCCAACACCTAAAACAGATTTGAACTCCAGAGACTCAACATCTGAGGCAGACTTAAACCCCAGAGACTCGAGACCTGAGACAGACTCAAATCCAGATACCCAACACCTAAAACAGATTTGAACTCCAGAGACTCAACATCTGAGGCAGACTTGAATCCCAGAAACTTGAGACAGACTCAAATCCAGATACCCAACACCTAAAACAGATTTGAACTCCAGAGACTCAACATCTGAGGCAGACTTGAATCCCAGAAACTTGAGACAGACTCAAATCCAGATACCCAACACCTAAAACAGATTTGAACTCCAGAGACTCAACATCTGAGGCAGACTTGAACTCCAGAGACTTGAGACAGACTCAAATCCAGATACCCAACACCTAAAACAGATTTGAACTCCAGAGACTCAACATCTGAGGCAGACCTGAACTCCAGAGACCTGAGACAGACTCAAATCCAGATACCCAACACCTAAAACAGATTTGAACTCCAGAGACTCAACATCTGAGGCAGACTTAAACCCCAGAGACTCGAGACAGACTTGAAGCCTCAGAGACTTGAGACCTAAGACAGACTCAAATCCAGATACCCAAACCCTAAAACAGATTTGAACTCCAGAGACTCATCTTAACACCGGCTACTGCCAAAGCAACTGAACCAGGGCATTGATTGAGCCTGCTGGCGTGTCGGGGGTGTGTTGGTGAGGTCACCAGTCTTCCCATTTTGGCTCCTTAACAGCTTTGTACTTCAGAGGATCCAATGACATTCAGTCAGTGACCAAACACACCTGACCACCTTCATTTAGGCCATCCGGCTTCAACCCGGAGTCTCGGTCGAGGGTGCCTTCCACATGAATGAGCAAGCCCAGAGACTTCCTTCATGAGCTACATGCTCAGGTGGTCATAATAATGTGACTCTTTAACTGCTAGCACGTTCTGAACCCTTGCACAAACAGCCAGGATACGATCTCTCGGTCCAGACCATTAGACAGATACGGCATCCCGAACAAACCACCCAGTTAGATCTCATAGATGACATTACTGGACCTTCTCTGGTACCAGTGACCCGGTTGGATTAGAGCCCTCATATTCCGTAATTACACATTAATAATTACGCTAGTAATTTAATCCCATGTCCAGCAAAACGAACCGCCTCTAAAGGTCAGAGAAGACACCGAAACGTGCCCATCCTTCATCCCAGTGAAATGGTAGCAGGGCTGAGTGCAGTAGAGCAGCTCCTTGCCTGAAGCGGTCGGGGACCCCCACAGAGAAGCCAGTGTGCAGCTTTGGCTCGTCTCAGTGAAGGCGCCTGCTTAAATATGAAGAGGGGGATCTGTTCGAAACACAAAAGCTTGGCTTCTGGACCGCGGTCAGCACATTTCACACACGCGAGGCGTCCAAACAACACGCCCGGGGCTCCCGTCGCACTCGGGCCCGGCTGAAATGTGGCTTCTAGAGAGGAAATGAGGCCATTTTTAACTCGGCAGCCCCCCCCCGCCAACCAACACCCCCCCCCCACCCCGTAATGGCCCTGGTCAATGAAGTGTGCGGGGTCTCTGTTCAAGCGCAGGCGTTCCGGAGGTGCGGATCCATAAATTATGAAACGTTGGGGGACGAAGTCTAATCACCTCTGCGCTGTCACCTAGCAGAAGCGGGAGCTAGTTTAATTTACGCCGGCCCATCCGTCACTGCTCAGGCTAATTTCACTCACGCTAGCTCGCGGAGGGAGGGCGGGAGGGCTTCAGGGGGACGTTTCCGTGGGCTGCTGTTGTGTTTGTTTTGATTTTTCTTTCTCCTAATGGCTGCTTTCTATTTACAGCTGCATCCTTTGTTCCACGAAACGCCAAATCGCTGCGGTGGTGTGTGGAACGTGAGGGTAGACTGAGGACGTCGCTGGTGAGCGTCGTCCAAATGGCGGTGCATCCGTATGGGCAATTATCGGTGGAGACTCAACTGGACAGTGGTCAGTTTTTGGGGTAGCTGTTGCGCCACCCATCGTACGTTCTACATTCCCACAGGTGGAAAACCTAGCAGCGGGCATAGCATTAACATTAGCTTAGAATCAGTGACCTCTTACAGGGAAGTCACATTATTATGACCAGCTCCTACTCTCAATGGCGGCAGCTTGTCGCTCTGCGCCCACTCATCCATGTGGAGGGCACTCTAAGCTGATTCGGGTCTGAATCCATCCTTGCAGATCAGGTACGCCCACACTTGCTGATTGGCCTTCCTGGGGCGAATGGGATCTTCCAGCAAGACGATGCGACGTGGACATGTCCGACTTCCAGATACTACACTGGCCCACTAATTCCCCAGGCTGGAACCCAAGTGAGCATCTGTGGGACCACTTGGATCGCTGTGTTCACTCTATGGATCCTCCTTAATGGGATGCACTGTAGTCAGCATGGCTCCACATACCCGAGACAACCAACCTGGACCTCACTGAGTCACTCCCAGCTCGTCTAGCTGCTGTCTGTGTGGCACATGGAAGCGGATACTCTAGATATTAGCTGATGGTCATAATAATGTGACTCTTTAGCGACAAGTGTCATGGCGGCGGCGCAAGTGCTGACCCGGTTCAGATTTTTCCAGCCTCCGGGCTCTGAACTTACTACACGCATTGGCGCCGTCAGCCAAGAGAAACCGTCTGTCCACAACCGGTCACTAACACATTCCCTTCACACTCCCAAACAGAAACGATCCAGGCAACTGGGAATACAGAACTTGCCGCTGCAGCTGATGGAGCAGACCGTACGTCAGTTGACATGATCCAGAGTCCAGTGACGTGTTCGCATTGGTGGCTCGGTACCGAGGCCTCTGCCGAGATTAACACCAACCTCATATAGTCCTTTACCTGGTTCTAAAAACAGTATCTATAGAACCCTTCTAAAAATGCATCGAGGTGTTCCCACAGTCACTCCACTTTTTCATATTGTTTCATGGTTTTCCTACCCTATCTATAGAACCCTTGAAGAACTCTTGAGCCACCATCGAGTTGGTTCCACAGACGCTCCACTTGTTCATATGTCCATATGGTTCTAAAAACAGTATCTATAGAACCCTTGAAGAACTCCTGAGACACAATTGAGGTGGTCCCACAGTTCATATGTCCATATGGTTCTAAAAACAATATCTATAGGACCCTTGAAGAACCCTTGAACATAACCATCGAGGTGGTCCCACAGATGACCCACTTGTTCGTATGGTTCATGGTTCTAACAACAGTATCTATAGAACCCTTGAAGAACTCTTGAGCCACCATCATGGTGGTCTCCACAGACGCTCTACTTGTTCATATGGGTCATGGTTCTAAAAACAGTATCTATAGAACCTTTGAAGAACTCTTGAACACAACCATTGAGGTGGTCCCACATACGCTTCCCTTGTCCATATGGTTCATGGTTCTAAAAACAGTATCTATAGAACCCTTAAGAATTCTTGAACCAATCATCGAGGTGGTCCCACAGAAGCCCCACTTGTTCATATGGTTCATGGTTCTAACAACAGTATCTATAGAACCCTTGAAGAACTCTTGAGCCACCTTCGAGGTGGTTCCACAGACGCTCCACTTGTTCATATGTCCATATGGTTCTAAAAACAGTATCTATAGAACCCTTGAAGAACTCCTGAGACACAACTGAGGTGGTCCCACAGACGCTTCCCTTGTCCATATGGTTCATGGTTCTAAAAACAGTATCTATAGAACCTTTTAAGAACCCTTGAACACAACCATCGAGGTGGTCCCACAGGCGCTACCCTTGTTCATATGTCCATATGGTTCTAACAACAGTATTTATAGAACTCTTGAGCCACCATCAAGGTGGTCTCCACAGACGCTACACTTGTTTATATGGGTCATGGTTCTAAAAACAGTATCTATAGAACCCTTAAGAACTCTTGAACATAACCATCGAGGTGGTCCCACAGACGCCCCACATGTTCATATGGTTCATGGTTCTAAAAACAGCATCTATAGAACCCTTGAAGAACTCTTGAACCAATCATCGAGGTGGTCCCACAGACGCTCCCCTTGTTCACCCTTGAGCCACGAGTAGAGATGGTGGGCATGGCCATGCCATTCAGTTCTGATACAAGCATGCTCCTCCTACACTGCTACTGTGCTGATGAACTCTGGGACACGTAGGAACCCGGCTCTGGAACTAAACTGTTCAGCATCCCTGGAGAAACCTCAAACTCACTTTGTCAGAGTTTCCCGGATGACGACGTGAACGCACTCTAGGAAAAGGCCCTAAGCTGCCACTTGATCCGCAGCTGCCTGAGGAGCCTGGTCTTTTGACCTTGTACCTCATCAGTTGACCAGTGAAGCCCAAAGACCCGACCCTTGGTCAGTGAACACTCTCACACGAGTCCGAATCCCCACTCTTTACGGATATGCGCCGCTGTGACCGTGTGCCATTCCAGGCCTACGGTAAGAGCGCCCCGTGCTGCTAGGCCCCAGCGTGAGAACCGACCCCTCTGACCTTTCAAGTAGTCAGTTTTCGTCACGCTCCTGCGGCTGCAGCCTGGAAGTGACAGCGGTGGTGACCGCAGGAGCTAACTGGACTGGAGCATGGCTGACCAGGCTGGAGCGCCGCGGACCGCTTTGCACGCTCCTAAGGAGGCCACACTCGTGCTCAGGAAACAGGGAAAGCACTCGGGCGGCCCTGTCGAGGCCTTGAAAGGGCACTTCCAGCAAATTAGCAGCAAATTGAGAGGAAAAGAGGGGAGTCTCATCTCAAACAGAGGAGCGGAGGAACGGGATACCCGGAGGGGGGAGGAAGGAGGAGGAGGAAGCAGAGGACTAATGGACACTTAAAAAAATAAAAATAAAGGTGGAGTGATGCTACAGACGGCTCATTCTCACAAACCCTGTTGATAAATATTTAATTATCATAATCGCTGGGCATATAAACATCGGGCGCTATACTGAGACAGCAAAAAGGCTACGTCATTCATTATTAAAAATGTTTTTTTTTTTATATTAATTATTAAAATGCTTCTTTGTATTATTATTATTATTATTTCTTTAAATATATAAGTTATATAAGCATATATTATTATGCAAATGTTATTATACCCAGGGTTACCACCAGGTGCAGCACAGAGTGCAGGTAGACAGGCTGGGAGTGAGTCCTGGTAGGTTGTCACAGGTATCTGGAGCCATGCTGACTACAGTGCTACTCCAAAGTTATAAAGTGCCATGCTGCAAAAAAACATCATCTTACTTCCAGATATTTATACCTGTTCTAGTTTTTGTAAGCTCACTATGCTATCAGATCATTTGGCCTGTTTTAAGCAAATGACTTCATATGAAACCTCTCTGATCTGCTGGTATACTGAAAAAAATGTGGCTTACTAAAGTCACTTAAAACAAGTAGTAATACCTGGAAGTAAGATCAACTAGAAAACTGCGTTTCCCGAATTAAATAGTTCCCAAAATGCACTCGGTGGTAAACGGAGTCTGTCAGTCAAGTCATAGTACGGTAGATAGGCATGTTCTTTTCCACCCCGTTCCTTCTTAAAGGGAAAAAAATCAGATTTTTTCCTAGTTTTTCCAAAAACCGTATGTCAAATTAAAAAACAAAAGCATCTCAGTGTATCTCAAATTATCTCAAAGCATCTCAAAGCTCTTAAAGCATCTCAAATTATCTCAAAGCATCTCAAAGAATGAATGTATCTCAGTATATATCAAAATATCTCAAAGCATCTCAAGACATCTCAGGGTATCTCAAATTATCTCAAAGCTCTTAAAGTATCTCTGTGTATCCCAAAGCATCTCAGGGTATCTCAAAGCATGTCAAAGAATCTCAATGTATATCTTAATTTTAATTAATGTATCTCAGTATATCTCGAAATATCTCAAAGCATCGCAAGACATCTCAGTGTATCTCAAATTATCTCAAAGCATCTCAAAGAATTAATGTATCTCAGCATATATCAAAATATCTCAAACCATCTCAAGACATCTCAGGGTATCTTAAAGCATCTCAAAGAATCTCAATGTATCTCAAATTATCTCAAAGCATCTCAGTGTATCTCAAAGCATCTCAGTGTATCTCAAAGCATCGCAGGGTATCTCAAAGCATCTCGAAGCTCTTAAAGTATCTCTGTGTATCCCAAAGCATCTCAGGGTATCTCAAAGCATCTCAGTGTATCTTAAAGCATCTCAAAGCATTAATGTATCTCAGTATATATCAAAATATCTCAAAGCATCTCAAGACATCACAGGGTATCTTAAAGCATCTCAAAGCTCTTAAAGCATCTCGGTGTTTCCCAAAGCATCTCAGGGTATCTCAAAGCATGTCAAAAAATCTCAATGTATCTCAATTTGTATCTTAATTTTAATTAATGACTCTCAGTGTATCTCAAAATATCTTAAAGCATCGCAAGACATCTCAGTGTATCTCAAAGCATTTCAAAGAATCCCAATGTGTCTCAGGATATCTCAAAGTATCTTGAAGCATCTCAAAGCATCTTCAAGCAACTCTAAGCATCTCAATGCATCTCAAAGTATCTCAGCCTATCTTAAAGTATCTCAAAGCACCTCAATCTATCTCAGTGTATTTCAAAGCATCTTAACAAGAATTTAAAGATATATCAACTAGACATCAGATACATTACCTTACCAAGATTTCATGTTTTGCCCTGTAAACCAGGCATTCCGGGTCCGGAGCGGGAATAACCATGGGACTGACGGCCGTTCTAGCTATGGTCAGTCAGTGTAGCTACAAAAGTGCTACTCTTTAGAGCTCCTTTGTTTTTTTACATGAGTAGGAGCTTATTTAGAGGAGCCATTTAGAGGCTCTGATTTCTAATCAGCCTTAGCAGTGGTGCTGTGCAGTACAGCAGAGCGTGCATCCACACACGGTGAGATTACTGGAAGATCAACATCATAGCCCTGGGTGCGGAAAGAGGAGAGAAAGAGAGAGAAGGAGGGAAGGGGTGTAACAGAGTAGGGAATGGTAATGGGAATACAGCCAGAGAGTGTTTTGGGGAGAGGGGGGTGAACGGGGGGAGGGGTGTGAATCAGATTTTCAATGACAGCGTGCTTAAGATCACAGTTTCAAAGGAGGAACGTATCATCTGTCAGAGGTAATGGTACTGTCCTGCAGGGGAAAGTAACAGCGCCATGGAGGCCATTCATTAAAGCGGCGAGGGGCGGGGGGTACTGTACTTACAGCTCCGAGCCTCCAACCTTCGTTCCCCACCACGCACATACAACCCCGAAGTCCCCCCGCCCCTATAACGCGCCCCCCACCCCCAAACATAACTCCAGTCTGGGGAAAATAAATACATTTAGCCGGGATCGTTATTGGGGAATATAAATATAGGCCGGATTTCCGAGGTGGCAGAGCCTGTCGCAATTAATCCAGGGCTAGAACTCACAGGCCTGGGGGATAATATTAAAGCTGGCCAGCGTGGAGAGGCAGGGAGGGAGGCAGGGAGGGAGGGAGGGAGGGGAGGAGAGAGACTAAAGCTCAGCAGGAAGGCTGGGCTTTGTGCCCTCGGCTTTACTTGGCACAACGAGCAGACTGGAACGGCTAAAGGCCTGAACGCAGGAGATAGAACCAGATCCACTCAGGACAAGAAACTGATCCCAATGCTACACCCAGAGGAAGAGGCAGCAGAGAGCGAGGCAGAGAGAGACACAGAACGAGTGGGAGGAAAGGCATTTCAGTCATCACAACAAAGCCCCTTTCACTGAAACTGGTACCGGGCTCGGTTACGGTACAGTACGGCTAGGCCGGGAGAGCGTATCAGGTGCTGTTAATAGCTGCCGACTCACGACTCTAATATGTGTAATGACTCTGTCGTGTAACCGGAGTACGAAACCGCGCCAGCATGTTTACGCTGGATTAAAGACCCGAGCTGGATTAAAGACCCGAGCTGGCTTCAGAGGCTCGGCAGGGGGGCATGAATGGGAATACTCTCGTGCTGGACCTGTCAGGCACGGCAGAGAAGCAGGCGTCATTGTGTTCGTGAGGTTGGCCTCTTTCCTGCCTCTGCGACTACAGACAACAACTCAAAGTAGAGGTGACTCAGGTAGAGACCAGAGCATTACTGACTCGACCGTGGCACCACTGAAGGCACAAACGCACCACTGACCAGAACAGCTCTGAACAGATCAAGCACCACTGAATACACCAGAGGGCCACTGATGGAGGCACAGTACAGGACAGACCCGAGATCCACTGATGGAGGGACAGTGCTGAATGGACAAGAGAACCACTGATGGAGGTATAGTACTGGAGGGTCCAGAGAACCACTGATGTAGGAATAGTACTAAATGGACCAGGGAACCACTGATGGAGGTATAGAACTGGAGGGTCCAGAGAACCACTGATGGGGCATAGAACTGCATTAGCCAGAGAACCACTGATGGAGGTATAGGGCTGGAGGGTCCAGAGAACCACTGATGGGGCATAGAACTGCATTAGCCAGAGAACCACTGATGGAGGTATAGGGCTGGAGGGTCCAGAGAACCACTGATGTAGGCATAGTACTGAATGGACCAGAGAACCACTGATGGAGGTATAGGACTGGAGGGTCCAGAGAACCACTGATGGAGGTATAGTACAAGAGGGACCAGAGAACCCCTAAGGGAGGCATAGTATTGGAGGGAACAGAGAGCCAATGATGACCACAGTAACCACTGAACTGACCAAAGAACTGGAAGGATGGGAGCCAGAGAACCACTAATGGAGGCACAGTACTGATAGACCAGTGTACCACTGACAAGCCACAGAACGGAATGAACCACATGACTACTGATGAACCACTGACAAGGCCATAGTACCACTGACCAGACCAAGGGCCACTGACAAGGCCATAGTACCACTGACCAGACCAAGGGCCACTGACAAGGCCATAGTACCACTGACCAGACCAAGAGCCACTGACAAGGCCATAGTACCACTGACCAGACCAAGGGCCACTGACAAGGCCATAGTACCACTGACCAGACCAAGGGCCACTGACAAGGCCATAGTACCACTGACCAGACCAAGGGCCTCTGACAAGGTCACAGTACCACTGACAAGGCCATAGTACCACTGACCAGACCAAGAGCCACTGACAAGGCCATAGTACCACTGACCAGACCAAGGGCCACTGACAAGGACATAGTACCACTGACCAGACCAAGAGCCACTGACAAGGCCATAGTACCACTGACCAGACCAAGAGCCACTGACAAGGCCATAGTACCACTGACCAGACCAAGAGCCACTGACAAGGCCATAGTACCACTGACCAGACCAAGGGCCACTGACAAGGTCATAGTACCACTGACAAGGCCATAGTACCACTGACCAGACCAAGGGCCACTGACAAGGCCATAGTACCACTGACCAGACCAAGGGCCACTGACAAGGCCAATATGTAACACTGACCAGACCAAGAGCCACGGACAAGGCCATAGGACCACTGACCCGACAAGAGCCACTGACAAAGGCGAATAGTACCACTGACCAGACCAAGGCCATACTGACAAGGTCATAGTACCACTTGACAAAGCCATAGTACCATGAACAGACCAGGGCCACTGACAAGGGCCATAGATACCACTGACCAGGACCAAGGGCCACTGACAATGCCACAAGTACCAGTGGACACAGAAGAGCCAAGTGCCACTACAAGGCCATAGTACACCACTGACCAGACCAAGAGCCACTGACAAGTCCATAGTACCACTGACAAGGCCATAGTACCACAGGACCAGACCAAAGGGCCACTGCACAAGGCCATAGATTACAACTGACCAGACCAAGGGGGGGGCCAGACCACAATGACCAAGGCCATAGTACCACTGACCAGACCAAGGGCCACTGACAAGGCCATAGTACCACTGACCAGACCAAGAGCCACTGACAAGGCCATAGTACCACTGACCAGACCAAGGGCCACTGACAAGGACATAGTACCACTGACCAGGCCATAGTACCACTGACCAGACCAAGAGCCACTGACAAGGCCATAGTACCACTGACCAGACCAAGAGCCACAGACAAGGCCATAGTACCACTGACCAGACCAAGAGCCACTGACAAGGTCATAGTACCACTGACCAGACCAAGGGCCACTGACAAGGTCATAGTACCACCGACAAGGCCATAGTACCACTGACCAGGCCAAGGGCCACTGACAAGGCCATAGTACCACTGACCAGACCAAGGGCCACTGACAAGGTCATAGTACCACTGACCAGACCAAGGGCCACTGACAAGGTCATAGTACCACGGACCAGACCAAGGGCCACTGACAAGGTCATAAAACCACTGAACTGTCCAGAGCAGGCAGGGAGCCTTCAGGACCAGGGTCGCCAAACACTGGACTAGAGAAGCACCACTGACAAGGCCATAGTACCCACTGACATGGTACCACTGACATGCACCTGAAGCTTGCTGTTGACCATTTAAAAAAAAAAAAAAAACGACATACTGTTTGCCTGTTTGCATGTAAGGGTAAACACCGCATGATCCGGTCTGTCCTTCGTCCAAAAAGGAACCGGACGATTTCTCTGGGGTCACATGTGTCGACTCAGCTAGTGGATATTTCCTCTCGGCTCCGCAGCCTTTCCCCCACTCCCTTATATAAAGATCTGACTCACGGCCACATTTTCCCATAGATTGAGTAAAAGATCTCGGTGGTGGAGTGGGAAACACCTCTGATTGAAAATCCATTCGCAATCCTCTCGCCGGCACTCGTCCAAGGACGTGCACACACATACACGCACCAATGTACCAATGACGGACCTGGAGACGATCTGGCAGCCAAGACCTCGTTTGCTGTAAGTGGCCTTGAGTACTTCACCAAAGAGTTTCAGGAGGAGAGGGAAAAAAGAGAAGCCGTGCGGCCCCTTTAAGAGGCTGAAACCAAGCAGAGCAATCCTACCTCGCTGACCTAATTGCTCCCTCTCCCTCTCATCTCTCCATTCTTCATCTCTCTCTCTCTCTCCCTCTCTCTTTCTCAGGGCTCGGTGCTGTCTGACACATAAAGATTTTTTAATACCATCAAAGGCACGCAAGAAAGAGCCGCAAAAGAGGCTGCGATATAAAAAGAAAAGCCTTAACCATTTCATCTCTCGACCGTGCGAGAGGCGAGGCCTAACGCGGAATCCCCCCGATGGTAAAAGAGCATCGGCATTCCGGGAGCTTTCAGCGCTCCCCTCTCAACGAATCAGGGGGGTTTAACTTCCCAATCCTGCCTTTCATTCACAGCCTCTGTCTCTCCCTCTGCCTCGCTCTCTGCTCTTTTCGGTCCTTTCCCACACTCCTCCTCTCCCCAAGGGCACGGGCGGACGCGTCACAGGCAACCACAGCCAAACCCGAAGCGCTGTAACATCACCGTTCATTGACCAATGGGCCCACTCCATCAGCCGGAGCATTCCTCGCTCAGGCAGATGGAGACGCGGCCCACAGCTGCTGCGTCTGTCAGCAAGTTTCTGCTGGGGCTCATCAGGACGGCAGTGGCTGGCTTGACTGGTTGGACCCGTACGCGATTATAGCTTCTAGAGTCGCTGCTCCGCCACGACCAGAGCCGGTTTCAAGAGCACCTTCCAGAGGCAAAGACAGAACTGACTACCCTCCAGAAAAGAAATGGGTTGAGCCTGCTTCTCGAGCACACTGCTAACTCTCCAGAAACTGAGCCTGCTTCTCGAGCACACTGCTAACTCTCCAGAAACTGAAACTGCTTCTAGAGCACACTGCTAACTCTCCAGAAACTGAGCCTGCTTCTAGAGCACACTGCTAACTCTCCAGAAACTGAAACCGCTTCTAGAGCACACTGCTAACTCTCCAGAAACTGAGCCTGCTTCTAGAGCACACTGCTAACTCTCCAGAAACTGGGTCTGCTTCTAGAGCACACTGCTAACTCTCCAGAAACTGGGTCTGCTTCTAGAGCACACTGCTAACTCTCCAGAAACTGGGCCTGCTTCTAGAGCACACTGCTAACTCTCCAGAAACTGGGCCTGCTTCTAGAGCACACTGCTAACTCTCCAGAAACTGGGCCTGCTTCTCGAGCACACTGCTAACTCTCCAGAAACTGAGCCTGCTTCTAGAGCACACTGCTAACTCAACTCTCCAGAAACTGGGCCTGCTTCTAGAGCACACTGCTAACTCTCCGGAAACTGGGCCTGCTTCTCGAGCACACTGCTAACTCTCCAGAAACTGAGCCTGCTTCTAGAGCACACTGCTAACTCTCCAGAAACTGAGGCTGCTTCTAGAGCACACTGCTAACTCTCCAGAAACTGGGCCTGCTTCTAGAGCACACTGCTAACTCTCCAGAAACTGAGCCTGCTTCTAGAGCACACTGCTAACTCTCCAGAAACTGAGCCTGCTTCTAGAGCACACTGCTAACTCTCCAGAAACTGGGCCTGCTTCTAGAGCACACTGCTAACTCTCCAGAAACTGGGCCTGCTTCTAGAGCACACTGCTAACCCTCCAGAAACTGAGCCTGCTTCTAGAGCACACTGCTAACTCTCCAGAAACTGAGCCTGCTTCTAGAGCACACTGCTAACTCTCCAGAAACTGAGCCTGCTTCTAGAGCACACTGCTAACTCTCCAGAAACTGGGCCTGCTTCTAGAGCACACTGCTAACTCTCCAGAAACTGGGCCTGCTTCTAGAGCACACTGCTAACTCTCCAGAAACTGGGCCTGCTTCTAGAGCACACTGCTAACTCTCCAGAAACTGGGCCTGCTTCTAGAGCACACTGCTAACTCTCCAGAAACTGGGCCTGCTTCTAGAGCACACTGCTAACTCTCCAGAAACCGAGGCTGCTTCTAGAGCACACTGCTAACTATCCAGAAACTGGGCCTGCTTCTAGAGCACACTGCTAACTCTCCAGAAACTGGGCCTGCTTCTAGAGCACACTGCTAACTCTCCAGAAACTGGGCCTGCTTCTAGAGCACACTGCTAACTCTCCAGAAACTGGGCCTGCTTCTAGAGCACACTGCTAACTCTCCAGAAACTGGGCCTGCTTCTAGAGCACACTGCTAACTCTCCAGAAACTGAGCCTGCTTCTAGAGCACACTGCTAACTCTCCAGAAACTGGGCCTGCTTCTCAAGCACACTGCTAACTCTCCAGAAACTGAGCCTGCTTCTAGAGCACACTGCTAACTCTCCAGAAACTGAGCCTGCTTCTAGAGCACACTGCTAACTCTCCAGAAACTGAGCCTGCTTCTAGAGCACACTGCTAACTCTCCAGAAACTGAGCCTGCTTCTAGAGCACACTGCTAACTCTCCAGAAACCGAGCCTGCTTCTCGAGCACACTGCTAACTCTCCAGAAACTGAGCCTGCTTCTAGAGCACACTGCTAACTATCCAGAAACCGAGCCTGCTTCTAGAGCACACTGCTAACTATCCAGAAACTGAGCCTGCTTCTCAAGCACACTGCTAACTCTCCAGAAACTGAGCCTGCTTCTAGAGCACACTGCTAACTCTCCAGAAACTGAGCCTGCTTCTAGAGCACACTGCTAACTCTCCAGAAACTGAGCCTGCTTCTAGAGCACACTGCTAACTCTCCAGAAACTGAGCCTGCTTCTAGAGCACACTGCTAACTCTCCAGAAACTGAGGCTGCTTCAGGAGCCAGACACCTTCCAGAAAGACCGATTCCAGACTTACAGCCAGCTTCCAGAGTCAAACACCCTCTAGGAATATTTTGTGGATAATGCTTTAGAAACTGAGCCTGCTTCTAGAGCACACTGCTAACTATCCAGAAACCGAGCCTGCTTCTAGAGCACACTGCTAACTCTCCAGAAACTGGGCCTGCTTCTAGAGCACACTGCTAACTCTCCAGAAACTGAGCCTGCTTCTCAAGCACACTGCTAACTCTCCAGAAACTGAGCCTGCTTCTAGAGCACACTGCTAACTCTCCAGAAACTGAGCCTGCTTCTAGAGCACACTGCTAACCCTCCAGAAACTGAGCCTGCTTCTAGAGCACACTGCTAACTCTCCAGAAACTGGGCCTGCTTCTAGAGCACACTGCTAACCCTCCAGAAACTGAGCCTGCTTCTAGAGCACACTGCTAACTCTCCAGAAACTGAGCCTGCTTCTAGAGCACACTGCTAACTCTCCAGAAACTGAGCCTGCTTCTAGAGCACACTGCTAACTCTCCAGAAACTGAGCCTGCTTCTAGAGCACACTGCTAACTCTCCAGAAACTGAGCCTGCTTCTAGAGCACACTGCTAACTCTCCAGAAACTGAGCCTGCTTCTAGAGCACACTGCTAACTCTCCAGAAACTGAAACTGCTTCAGGACCCATGCACTCTCCAGAAAGATCCTGCTTCTAGACCTTCTTCTTCTGCAGAAACAGGGTCTACCTCTACAGCCATTCACCTCCAGAAAAATCTCACTCATACAGCTAACCTATCGGGAGAAACAGGGTCTACTCCTAGAGCCATACACCCTCCAGATAGATTTCGATTCTATACTTAATCATTCTGCAGAAGTAGGGCCTGCTTCTAGAGCAATACACTCTCCAGAGAGATCTCACTTCTATACCTAACCTATCTGCAGAAACAGAGGCGGCTCACAGAGTCAAGCATCCTCTAGAAACATGGATCAGTGGATACGTCTCCAGAAACTGAGCATGCTTCCAGACCAGACAACTATCTCTCCAGAAACTGAAACTGCTTCACGAGCCAGACATCACCCAGAAAGCTTGCTTTTAGACTTAATCAATCTGCAGAAAGCAGGTCTGCTTCCAGAGCCATACACCCTCACTCTCACTTTCCCTCTAGAATATGGATGTCTGCAAGTCTCCAAAAAATGAGCATGCTCTCAAGAAAGATTGCTTCCAGGGTCTGCTTCTAGCGCCATACACCTCCAGAAAGATCTCACTTCTATACCTAACCTATCTGCAGAAACAAGGTCTACTTCTAGAGCCATATACATCCAGATAGATCTCAATTCTATACTTAATCATTCTGCAGAAGTAGGGCCTGCTTCTAGAGCAATACACTCTCCAGAGAGATCTCACTTCTATACCTAACCTATCTGCAGAAACAGAGGCAGCTAGCAGAGTCAAGCATCCTCTAGAAACATGGATCAGTGGATACGTCTCCAGAAACTGAGCATGCTTCCAGACCAGACAACTATCTCTCCAGAAACTGAGACTGCAGAAAGCAGGTCTGCTTCCAGAGCCATACACCCTCACTCTCACTTTCCCAAATCTGCAAGTCTCCAAAAAATGAGCATGCTCTTAAGAAAGATTGCTTCCAGGGTCTACTTCTAGAGCCATACACCTCGAGACAGATCTCGATTCTATACTTAATCTTTCTGCAGAAGTAGGACCTGCTTCTAGAGCAATACACCCTCCGGAAAGATCTCACTTCTAAACCTAATCTAGACAGCTCCCCTCCCTCTAGAGATATGGATAAGTCTCCAAGTCTCCAGAAAATTAGCATGCTCTCCAAAGATTGACCTGAAAGCTTGCTTCCAGACCTAATCAACCTGCAGAAAGCAGGCCTGCTTCCAGAGCCATACACCTTCCAGAAAGATCTTTCTTATAGTCCCAACCCATCGGCAAAAACAGGGTCTACCTCTAGGGCCTGGTTCTAGAGGCAAACACCCTCCAGATACTAAGATACTACAGAGGGAGCTGGCTCCCATTCAGAAACCGAGCCAGCTTCCTCAGCCAAACAGCCGACGACTAAAAAAGGAGGAGGCCGCGGGTAAACAGAGTCTGCATTCTGGAGCTGATCCTGCTCATGAAAACTGTCCCACCGCTGAAGACCCACCTGGAACACCGCGGCGATGTGCAGTGGACACCTTCTACGGCGCGTCACTCGCTGAGAACTTTAAACGCTGTTGCTAATTTGCCCTGGTGACCTGCAATTAGCCAAGCTGTGGTGTGTTACATCTGCTCTTCTTCAACACTCGTGCATTTGATTGTATTCCTGAAGCTGGACCTGTTTAATGGCTTTCTTAGGAAGGAAATAAAACTCACGCAGGACTTCAGTGGCGCTCTCTGCAGAACGTTCCACAGCGAGACGCCAAATTACAATAACAATGACACAGCCGATTACAACTACACTGACCAGTCCACATATCTCGGCGGTTGAGGTCATGTTATAAATGTAGGTCTGACGATTTGACTAAATTAGGGCCCGTCGGGTCAGGGAGCGCTACGCTGAGCTCTGCAACGCAATAGCACCGTTGTCACGATCACAATCTGCCGTGTTGCCTTTTTTCTTTTTTGCTCTACACTTGGACTTCTCGCAGACCGGAGGACACACGTCCCAAAACGGGGAGGACCCACCCCGTCCTCCTGGTGCCCGTCTAATTTCATCTACCGAAAACAATCTGTTCCACGGGCCGTGTGAAGAGAAACCTTAAATAAACCGTCAGAAACTCGGCGCTAGAAAATAAATAAATAGCAGTTGCCAGGAGATGTTGAGTCACTATCTCGTTTTGCGTTGTGTTCTTTTTCTTTTTCGGTTTTTCCATTCCGGGCTCTGGCACTCGCTTTACTCATCGCAAGAGGAAGTGGAGCGAAAGAACGCTCTAGTGCCACTGAAACCCGCGTCCTGGACGGACAGGCTGAGCTATCAGTGTAGAGAGGAGAAGCGGAGGTGTGCAGGGGGTCCTGAAAGGAGGAGGAGAGAGCTCTTGTAGTGTGGATGTTTTACTGACTGCAGACTGTGAGCAGAGGTAAGCACCATATGTATGCACGAGTACTCCTCCCAGTACAACCCAAACTCCTCCAGGTACAACCCAAACTCCTCCCAGTACAAGTAAAACTCCTCCCAGTACAATAGGAACTCCTCCCAGTACAACCGGAAATCTTCCTAGTACAACCCAAACTCCTCCAGGTACTACCAGAACTCCTCCCAGTACAACTTAAACTCTTCCCAGTACAATAGGAACTCGTCCCAAAAAACCAAAACCCCTCCTGATACAACGAAAACTCCTCCCAATAAAGCCCAAACTCCTCTCAGGACATTCAGAACTCCTTCTATTACAAACCAAACTCCTCCCAGGACAACTGGAACTCTTTTAACTACAACCCAAACCCTCCTGGAACATTCAAATCTCAATCTACTACAACCCAAACTCCTCTCAGGACAGCTGGAAATCTTCCTAGTACAACCCAAACCCTCCTGGTACAACTGGAACTCCTCCTAGTACAACCCAAACTCCTCCCGGTACAACTGGAACTCCACCTAGTACAATCTAAACTCCTCCCGGTACAACTGGAACTCCTCCTAGTACAACCCAAACTCCTCCCGGTACAACTGGAACTCCACCTAGTACAATCTAAACTCCTCCCGGTACAACTGGAACTCCACCTAGTACAATCTAAACTCCTCCCGGTACAACTGGAACTCCTCCTAGTACAACCCAAACTCCTCCCAGTACAACTGGAACTCCACCTAGTACAATCTAAACTCCTCTCGGTACAACAGGAACTCCTCCTAGTACAACCCAAACTTATCCCAGTATAACTGGAACTCCTCCTAGTACAACCCAAACTTATCCCAGTATAACTGGAACTCCTCCTAGTACAACCCAAACAACTGGAACTCCTCCTAGTACAACCCAAACTCCTCCCAGTACAACTGGAACTCCTCCTAGTACAACCCAAACTCCTCCCAGTACAACTGGAACTCCTCCTAGTACAACCCAAACAACTGGAACTCCTCCTAGTACAACCCAAACAACTGGAACTCCTCCCGGTAGAACAGGAAACTCCTCCCGGTAGAACAGGAACTCCTCCTAGTACAACCCAAACTCCTCGCAGTACAACTGGAACTCCTCCTAGTACAACTGGAACTCCTCCTAGTACAACAGGAACTCCTCCTAGTACAACCCAAACTCCTCGCAGTACAACCCAAACAACTGGAACTCCTAGTACAACCCAAACTTCTCTCGGCACAACTGGAACTCCTAGTACAACTCCAACTTCTATCGGTACAACTGTAACTCCTCCTAGTACAACAGGAACTCCTCCTAGTACAACCCAAACTTCTCCCAGTACAACTGGAACTCCTCCCAGTACAACTGGAACTCCTCCTAGTACAACCCAAACTTCCGGCACAACTGGAACTCCTCCTAGTACAACCCAAACTTCTCCCAGTACAACAGGAACTCCTCCTAGTACAACCCAAACTTCTCTCGGTAGAACAGGAACTCCTCCTAGTACAACCCAAACTTCTCTCGGTAGAACTGGAACTCCTCCTAGTGCAACCCAAACTTCTCTCGGTAGAACTGGAACTCCTCCTAGTACAACCCAAACTTTTCTCGGTAGAACTGGAACTCCTCCTAGTACAACCCAAACTTCTCTCGGTAGAAGTGGAACTCCTCCTAGTACAACCCAAACTTCTCTCGGTAGAACTGGAACCCTTTCCGGTGCGTTGTGGGGTTTTTTTTATTATTATTTTTTTTCCATTCTGTGCTCTGGCACTTGCCTTACTCATCTCTGGAGGAAGTGGAGAGAAAGAACGCTCTTGCGCTACTGAAACCAGCGAGCTGGGTGAACAGACTGAGCTATCAATGTGGCCAGGAACCCGAGAAGACGGAGGTGTGCAGGGTGTCCTGAACGCAGGAGGAACTTTTAGAAAGCTCTTATAGTTTGGATGCGTTACTGACTGCAGACCGTTGGCAGAGGTAAACTCAAAACGTATGCACCAGTACATAATGGAAGTATCTATTCCGACTTAGGACACGCCCCCTGAACTGCAGCATTCCGTGCTTTATTCCACAGCAGTGCTCAAAACGTTTACATCACATGTCTACAGTGGTTGGCATGACCACAGTATTGTATCTACCAGCCCGCCTACTCTTAACACGGCTGGGCAATATGGCAGTGTGATCCTGCTGCCTAAATAATTTGGGCTACATCAGAAAACAGCCTTCCAGAACATACTGTAGGTGTTGTCACGTGGCGTGTCATATTTCCGTGTGTAGTAGAGTGTCAAGGAGGGTCCCTGAACTAGTGCAGAGTGTTCTCTTGATGGTAGGTGGGGAGTGGCTAGAGAGGGAAGTGAAACCTGATATTACTGGTAAATGTAAGTATTTGTTCTCGGTGATGTCATCAAAAAAAAGTCTGATGACGCTTTAGAGGCGGACGAAACCCCTTACAGACGATATGATGAATCATGCCCAGTGTGACCAGGTGAAGTGTAACCGCACCCAAGAGGCATTTAAACCAGATGCAAACCCAGCCATTCCGCTTCAGGGCGTATTCTGAGACGCATCTGAGCCGCAGGTTATTCCAAAGCTAAGGCATCCGTCTGTCCAAGATACATTCCAGAACCCAGAGACCCCCGGGACTAATGAGACTCCCTCCAGTACAACTTAAACTCTTCCTGGTACAATCCAGACTCCTCCTGGTACAACAAGAACGCCATCCGGTACAAAGGCACTCCTGCTGGTACAACCCAAACTCCTCCTGGTACAACTGGAACACCTCCCAGTACAACCCAAACTCCTTCTAGTAGAACTTAAACTTATCGCGGTACTACCTAAACTCCTTCTAGTACAGGCTAAACTCCTCCCAGTAAAAAAGGAACTTCTAGTACAACCCAAACTCATTCCAGAACAACAGGAACTCCTTCAAATACAACCCAAACCCCTCCCAGTATAACAGGACCTCCTCCTGGTGCAACCAAACTCCTCCCAGTACAGTCCAAACACCTACCAGTACAGTCCAAAACCCTCCTGGTACAAACAAGACTTCTCCCAGTAGAACCCGAAATCTTCCCAGTACAACCCAAACTCCTCCCAGTACAGTCCAAAACCCTCCTGGTACAAACAAGACCCCTCCCAGTACAACCCAAACTCCTCCCAGTACAGTCCAAAACCCTCCTGGTACAAACAAGACCCCTCCCAGTACAACCCAAACTCCTCTCGGTATAGTCCAAAACCCTCCTAGTACAAACAAGGCTGCTCCCAGTACAACCCAAACTCCTCCTAGTACAACCCAATCTCCTCCCGGTACAACCCAAACTCCTCCCGGTACAACCCAAACTCCTCCTAGTACAACCCAAACTCCTCCCGGTACAACCCAAACTCCTCCTAGTACAACCCAAACTCCTCCCGGTACAACCCAAACTCCTCCTAGTACAACCCAAACTCCTCCCGGTACAACCCAAACTCCTCCCAGTACAATCCAAAACCCTCCTGGTACAAACAAGACCACTCCCATTACAACCCAAACACCTCCCAGTACAGTCCAAAGGTCTCTTGGTACAAACAGGACTCCTCCCAGTACAACCCAAACACCTCCCAGTATAGTCCAAAACCCTCCTGGTACAAACAAGGCTCCTCCCAGTACAACCCAAACTCCTCCCAGTACAACCCAAACTCCTCCCGGTACAACCCAAACTCCTCCCGGTACAATCCAAAACCCTCCTGGTACAAACAAGACCCCTCCCATTACAACCCAAACACCTCCCAGTACAGTCCAAAGGTCTCTTGGTACAAACAGGACTCCTCCCAGTACAACCCAAACTCCTCCCAGTATAGTCCAAAACCCTCCTGGTACAAACAAGGCTCCTCCCGGTACAACCCAAACTCCTCCCGGTACAACCCAAACTCCTCCCGATACAACCCAAACTCCTCCCGGTACAACCCAAACTCCTCCCGATACAACCCAAACTCCTCCCAGTACAGTCCAAAGGTCTCTTGGTACAAACAAGGCTCCTCCCAGTACAACCCAAACTCCTCCCGATACAACCCAAACTCCTCCCAGTACAGTCCAAAGGTCTCTTGGTACAAACAAGGCTCCTCCCAGTACAACCCAAACTCCTCTTGGTACAACCCAAACTCCTCCCAGTACAACCCAAACACCTCCCAGTATAGTCCAAACCCCTCCTGGTACAAACAAGGCTCCTCCCAGTACAACCCCAACTCCTTTCGGTACAACCCAAACTCCTCCTGGTACAACCCAATCTCCTCCCGGTACAACCCAATCTCCTCCCAGTACAACCCAAACTCCTCCCGGTACAACCCAACCTTATGCCGCAGGTCACTGGGCACATGATCGGCGTGTGAAGAAGTTGATCATAGAGGACGTACAGGGTTGAGGCCCAAACAGAACTGAATGTTTAAAAAGGACAGATAACTCTCTGTTCTCAGATTTATATCGGATTTGCATCTGATCTGATTGCATCTGCAACTAACTGATGACGCATTTGACTACCATCAATCAACATCGAAATAATATCAGCATACGATCCAGATACTCGTCACATCAAGTGACCAGGCGTGAACAGAGACATCTCAGTCTGACTTCAGAGCACTGACCGTCTCCGAGATCAGACTAGTCTTTCAAATGGCACATCTGAGTCGTCTTACTGGTGGGAGGTGAGCTTGAAGCTTGATGATTCTGAAAGTCCGTAAATGGTTCAGTTTGGTTAAGCGTGGTGATGTGTGGTACATGAAATTAATTTTAATACATGGGAAAACCGTCATACCGCTACTCAAACGGAGACGTTCAGCATGACTTAAATCCCACTACTGTTCTGCAGGTAGCACGAAGGACGTGTAGCACACTCTGCTCCTCCATAAATCACCTCACTCTGCACGTCCCAAGCAGGGAGGACCCACCCTGTTCTCCTGGTCCCCTTGTTGCCTCATTCGGTGCCTGTCTTGCTATGCAACGTTTCACACCAATGTACTCTGACGTTTTGTTTTTGTCCATATCGGCCATCACCGCCCTTGTATGGTTAGTTTGGTGGCAGGGTGTAGTTGCTGTATGTGTAAGAGATCTGAACAAGGTATGGCTGGCAACCCTAGATACAAACAACGTCAAGTACAGAACTGCAGACTCCTGCTTCTGGCACACGCAGGCCGCGTTAGAGTGACATCCTCGAACCACAGCCTTGATGCACTGAACGCAATACGTTTCCAGGGACTGTAACAGAGACGCCCAGATGAACAGGCTGTGAATAAGAAACAGTGTCCTGTTGATCTGTAATTTGTCAAACGGAGCAGAATGCTGTGATTACATACAAGCTGTCTGGGCTGCGTCTCCTCGGCAAGGAGCGCGTCGATGTATCAACGATATATCAAGTGGCTTAAACAGCACTGGAGTCCCACAAACACCTCTTAGTGTTATAAACAATTAGGAAGTTCAACAATAACAGAAGGTGGTGGGATACTCACATGCACCGCATTAAAGCAGGCAGCACCGTTTAGTACAAGACATCTACACGTTCTAATAGTGCACAGTAATAATACAGGACATCTACACGTTCTAATAGTGCACAGTAATAATACAGGACATCTACACGTCCTAATGGAGCACCGACAATAGTACAAGACATCTACACGTTCTAATGGTGCACAGTAATAGTACAGGACATCTACACGTTCTAATAGTGTACAGTAATAATACAGGACATCTACACGTTCTAATAGTGCACAGTAATAGTACAGGACATCTACACGTTCTAATAGTGCACGGTAATAATACAGGACATCTACACCTTCTAATAGTGTACAGTAATAGTACAGGACATCTACACCTTCTAATAGTGCACGGTAATAGTACAGGACATCTACACGTTCTAATAGTGCACGGTAATAGTACAGGACATCTACACGTTCTAATGGTGCACAGTAATAGTACAGGACATCTACACCTTCTAATGGTGCACAGTAATAGTACAAGACATCCACACGGTATAATGGTGCACAGTAATAGTACAAGACATCTACACCTTCTAATGGTGCACAGTAATAATACAGGACATCTACAGGTTCTAATAGTGCACAGTAATAGTACAAGACATCCACACGTTATAATGGTGCACAGTAATAGTACAAGACATCTACACCTTCTAATAGTGCACAGTAATAATACAAGACATCTATACGTTCTAATGGTGCACAGTAATAGTACAAGACATCTACACGTTCTAATGGTGCGCAGTAATAATACAGGACGTCTACACCTTCTAATAGTGCACAGTAATAGTACAAGACATCTACACGTTCTAATGGTGCACAGTAATAGTACAAGACATCTACACCTTCTAATGGTGCACGGTAATAGTACAAGACATCTACACGTTCTAATGGTGCACAGTAATAGTACAAGACATCTACACGTTCTAATAGTGCACAGTAGTAGTACAAGACATCTACACGTCCTAATAGAGCACAGTAATAGTACAAGACATGTATATGCTCTAATGGTGCACAGTAATTGTACAAGACATCTACACGTTCTAATAGTGCACAGTAATAATACAGGACATCTACACGTCCTAATGGAGCACCGACAATAGTACAAGACATCTACACGTTCTAATGGTGCACAGTAATAGTACAAGACATCTACACACTCTAATAGTGCACAGTAATAGTACAAAACATCTACACCTTCTAATAGTGCACAGTAATAATACAGGACATCTACACCTTGTAATAGTGCACAGTAATAGTACAGGACATCTACACGTTCTAATGGTGCACAGTAATAGCACAAGACATCTACACCTTCTAATGGTGGTGCAAGACAGTTCTAATAGTACAGTACATCTCTACACCTTCTAATGTGCACAGTAATAGTACAAAGAAGGGAGCACCGACTACACGTTCTAATGGTGCACAGTAATAGTACAAGACATCTACACCTTCTAATAGTGCACAGTAATAATACAGGACATCTACACGTCCTAATGGAGCACCGACAATAGTACAAGACATCCACACGTTCTAATGGTGCACAGTAATAGTACAAGACATCTACATCTCTGGTGCACGTTCTAATAGTGCTAATGGAGCACGGTAATAGTACAAGACATCTACACGTTCTAATGGTGCACAGTAATAGTACAAGACATCTACACCTTCTAATAGTGTACAGTAATAGTACAAGACATCTACACCTTCTAATGGTGCACAGTAATAGTACAAGACATCTACACTTTCTAATGGTGCACAGTAATAGTACAAGACATCTACACCTTCTAATGGTGCACAGTAATAGTACAAGACATCTACACCTTCTAATGGTGCACAGTAATAGTACAAGACATCTACACGTTCTAATGGTGCACAGTAATAGTACAAGACATCTACACGTTCTAATAGTGCACAGTAATAGTACAAGACATGTACACGTCCTAATGGAGCACCGACAATAGTACAAGACATCTACACGTTCTAATGGTGCACAGTAATAGTACACGACATCTACACGTTCTAATAGTGCACGGTAATAGTACAGGACATCTACACCTTCTAATGGTGCACAGTAATAATACAGGACATCTACACGTTATAATGGTGTACAGTAATAGTACAAGACATCTACACGTTCTAATGGTGCACAGTAATAATACAGGACATCTAAAGGTTGTAATGGTGCACAGTAATAGTACAAGACATCCAAACGTTCTAATGGTGCACAGTAGTAGTACAAGACATCTACACCTTCTAATGGTGCACAGTAATAATACAGGACATCTACAGGTTCTAATGGTGCACAGTAATAGTACAAGACATCTACACGTTCTAATGGTGCACAGTAGTAGTACAAGACATCTACACCTTCTAATGGTGCACAGTAATAGTACAAGACATCCACACGTTATAATGGTGCACAGTAATAGTACAAGACATCTACACCTTCTAATGGTGCACAGTAATAATACAGGACATCTACAGGTTCTAATACACCTTCTAATAGTGCACAGTAATAATACAAGACATCTATACGTTCTAATGGTGCACAGTAAATATAAAGACATGGTTTATAATGCACAGTAATAGTACAAGACATCTACACCTTCTAATAGTGCACAGTAATAATACAAGACATCTATACGTTCTAATGGTGCACAGTAATAGTACAAGACATCCACACGTTATAATGGTGCACGGTAATAGTACAAGACATCTACACGTTCTAATGGTGCACAGTAATAGTACAAGACATCTACACGTTCTAATGGTGCGCAGTAATAATACAGGACGTCTACACCTTCTAATAGTGCACAGTAATAGTACAAGACATCTACACGTTCTAATGGTGCGCAGTAATAGTACAAGACATCCAAACGTTCTAATGGTGCACAGTAATAGTACAAGACATCTACACCTTCTAATGGTGCACGGTAATAGTACAAGACATCTACACGTTCTAATGGTGCACAGTAATAGTACAAGACATCTACACGTTCTAATAGTGCACAGTAGTAGTACAAGACATCTACATGTTCTAACAGGGCACAGTAATAGTACAAGACATCTACACCTTCTAATGGTGCACAGTAATAGTACAAGACATGTATATGCTCTAATGGTGCACAGTAATTGTACAAGACATCCACACGTTCTAATGGTGCACAGTAACAGTAAAAGACATCTACACCTTCTAATGATGCACAAGTATAGTAAAAGACATCTACAGGTTCTAATGGTGCATTCTAAGTGCATAATAAAAGTCAAATTCTATTACTACATAATAATAGTACAAGATATATACATGTTCTAAAAGCAAAAATAATACACAACTTCTACACATTTTTAAAGATGCATAATAATGGTGGAATTCATCTATGTTTTAATAGTGCACAATAATAGTGACATTCATCTACACATTTTAATAGTGCACAAAATAGTAAGTCATCTAAATGTTCTGATAGTATTTAATAATTGTTACATTTATCTACACATTTTAATAGTGCACAATATTAATTCAATTCCCCTACACATTTTAATAAAGCAAAATAAAAGTGAAAGTCATCTAGATCTTCTGATAGTACATAATAGTGAAATTCATATATATACGTTCTAATTGTATTTTATAGTAATAAAATAAATTACAAGTTCTAATCCTGCACGATGATACTAAAAGAAATCTACTTGTTTTAAAAGTGCACAATAATAACAAAATTACTCTACGTGTTTTAATAGAGAACTATAGTGAATAAAATAAATACATTCTATAAGCACACAATAGTAGTGAATAATAACATTTTACTGTGCATAATAGTGAAATTGATCTACATGATCTAATATTACACATTAACAGTGGCCAAAATCTACACATTCTAATAGTGCAAATAATTGGTGATATCCACATGTTCTAATAGTACATAATAATAGTGAAATTCATCTACATGTTTTAATAGTACACATTAACCATGTAATTCTATTACAAGTTTTAAAAGTGCACAACAGTAAAAGCCATCTACATGTTCTGGTAGTACACAATAAAAGTGAAATTCACCTATACATTCTAATAGTATTTAATAATACTGAAAGAAATTACAAGTTCTAATAGTGCAAAATAATAGTAAAATACACCTACACATTATAATAGTGCACAATAATCGTGAAATTCACTTACATGCTCTAATAGTGCATAATAATAGCAAAATCCATCTACACGATTAAATAGTATTTAATAATAGTGAAAGAAATTACAAGTTGTAACTGTGCTCAATAGTAGTGAACAAAATCAACACATTCTAATTGTGTACAATATTAGTGAAATTAATCTTTTAATAGTGAACAAAAATAATAATAGTGACAAAAATAGTGAAATTTACCTAGATATTTTAATAGTACATATTAATAGTGAAATTCATCTACACATTTTAATACAATTTAATAATAGTGAAAGAAATTACAAGTTTGAATAGCGCACCTTCATAGAAAAAGTCATCTACATGCTCTGATAGTACTAGCACTAGTAATAGTAAAATTCGCCTAAACACACTTATAAATAATAGAGAAAAGAAACCTTTAATAGTGCATAATAATCTGCCTAAACATTCTAACAGTGCACAATACTAGTGAAATTCACTTGATAGTGCGTAATAATCCATCTACATGTTTTAATATTATTTGGGTTTGAATAATGCACAATAATAGTGAACGAAATCTACATGTTCTAATAATGCATTTAAAAGAACATGAAGTTTCAGAGAAATAGTGAAATTTAAATGCACATTTTAATAGTGCACAGTGATAGTGAAATTCATCTACTTGTTTGATCAGTACACAATAATAGTGAGTCATCTACTCATTTTAATAGTGCACAAAAATAATGAATATCATCTACATGCTCTGATGTGCATAATAATAGTGAAAATCACGTACACATTCTAATAATGCACAATAGTAGTGAAATCAACCTACCTACATGAATATACAGTACACCATAGTGAAATTTACGTACACATTTTAATAGTGCACAATAATGGTGAAATTCATATACACACTTTAGTGCACAATAATCCTGAAAGTCGTCTACAGATGTTAATAGTCCACAATGATAATAAAATCCACCCACACACACGTACAGTACACAATAGTGAAATTCAAATACACTTTTTAATAGTGCACAATAATTGTGAAATTTACCTAAGCATTCTATTTCATAAAGGTAAAATCCACCTACATATTCTGATTGTGCACAATAACAGTGAAACCCACCTCCACGTCCTAATAGTGTACAATAACAGTGAAACCCACCTTCACGTCCTAATAGTGCACAATAATAGTGAAACCCACCTTTACGTCCTAATAGTCCACAATAACAGTGAAACCCACCATCACATCCTAATAGTGTACAATAACAGTGAAACCCACCTTCATGTCCTAATAGTGCAGAATAACAGTGAAACCCACCTTCATGTCCTAATAGTGCACAATAACAGTGAAACCCACCTTCATGTCCTAATAGTGCAGAATAACAGTGAAACCCATCTTCATGTCCTAATAGTGCAGAATAACAGTGAAACCCACCTTCATGTCCTAATAGTGCACAATAACAGTGAAACCCATCTTCATGTCCTAATAGTGCACAATAACAGTGAACCCCCCCTTTACGTCCTAACAGTGCACAATAACAGTAAAACCCACCTACACGTCCTAATAGTGCACAATAATAGTGAAACCCACCTTTACGTCCTAATAGTCCACAATAACAGTGAAACCCACCATCACATCCTAATAGTGCACAATAACAGTGAAACCCACCTTCACGTCCTAACAGTGCACAATAACAGTGAAACCCACCTTTACGTCCTAATAGTGCAGAATAACAGTGAAACCCACCTTCATGTCCTAATAGTGCACAATAACAGTGAAACCCATCTTCATGTCCTAATAGTGCACAATAACAGTGAAACCCACCTTTACGTTCTAATAGTGTACAATAACAGTGAAACCCATCTTCATGTCCTAATAGTGCACAATAACAGTGAAACCCAACTTCATGTCCTAATAGTGCACAATAACAGTGAAACCCACCTTTACGTCCTAACAGTGCACAACAACAGTAAAACCCACCTACACGTCCTAATAGTGCACAATAACAGTGAAACCCACCTTTACGTTCTAATAGTGTACAATAACAGTGAAACCCAACTTTACGTCCTAACGGTGCACAATAACAGTGAAACCCACCTTTACGTTCTAAGACTGCACAATAACAGTGAAACCCAACTTCATGTCCTAATAGTGCACAATAACAGTGAAACCCAACTTCATGTCCTAATAGTGCACAATAACAGTGAAACCCACCTTTACGTCCTAACAGTGCACAACAAAAGGTAAAACCCACCTACACGTCCTAATAGTGCACAATAACAGTGAAACCCACCTTTACGTTCTAATAGTGCACAATAACAGTGAAACCCACCTTTACGTCCTAACAGTGCACAATAACAGTGAAACCCACCTACACGTCCTAATAGTGCACAATAACAGTGAAACCCACCTACACGTCCTAATAGTGCACAATAACAGTGAAACCCACCTACACATCCTAATAGTGCACAATAACAGTGAACCCCCCCTTTACGTCCTAACAGTGCACAATAACAGTAAAACCCACCTACACGTCCTAATAGTGCACAATAACAGTGAACCCCCCCCTTTACGTTCTAATAGTGCACAATAACAGTGAAACCCACCTACACATCCTAATAGTGCACAATAACAGTGAAACCCACCTACACGTCCTAATAGTGCACAATAACAGTGAAACCCACCTACACATCCTAATAGTGCACAATAACAGTGAAACCCACCTACACGTCCTAATAGTGCACAATAACAGTGAAACCCACCTACACATCCTAATAGTGCACAATAACAGTGAAACCCACCTTCACGTCCAGTAAACTGGTGTCAGGCAATAACAGTGCGAGAGTACCCTAACCGGGGTCAGCTACGTCCTAACAGTGCACAATAACAGTGAAACCCACCTACACGTCCCAATAGTGCACAATAACAGTGAAACCCACCTACACATCCTAAAAGTGCACAATAACAGTGAAACCCACCTACACGTCCTAATAGTGCACAATAACAGTGAAACCCAACTTCACGTCCTAATAGTGCACAATAACAGTGAAACCCACCTACACGTCCTAATAGTGCACAACACTAGTGAACTCTACCGACACAGGCTCGTAGCACATAATGATAGTGAAACCCATCCACTAAAGGCATCTAGTATGAGCTCCACAGGACCACAGCACTTCAGAGTCCATGTGACAACCAGCACTCAAAACTTGTTAAGGGCTCATCAGCGGGGCTGCCAAACGAAACCACAACTACACGATGCTGGTGCAGAGACTGAAACCAGCCGGTGCAGTTACCAGCCAGGCAAGATATGAACTCAGCCCGCAGCAGATGCACCTAAAGGTGGACTGTTTTGAGACAGAATCCGCTGAACGTGTCTCAGGAGCTACTCATCTGTCAACCGCTGTCAGAGTAACGAAGCCCGTTCCACCTTAAATGTTGCAGCAGTTACATGTAACTGCTGCAACATTTAAGGTGGAACGGGAAATCCGAATTCGCTACGTTAGCTCACATGCTAACACCTTCGTGAAATGACAGTACAGAAATCAGCGTTAACTCGTTTGTTTCTAGTTTTATTAATTATTTACATTAGTAAACGTGTTAAAAGTGGCGGCTTCGTATCGTTAGCGACACAAACAACATCAGTTTAAAGAGTTTTGACGTCATTACTAACTATTATTAAGTTAACGGAATTAACGGTAACTCCCACGTTAACGGCACTCGGCCTGAGGTGACAGTTAAACTGTCTGTCAGGCTTATCGGAGCGAGTACTCCCTAACCGGGGCAGCTCGGCTCTACGCAGCCCTGCCCGCCTCCTCTCGCTCCGTCCGGGCCGGCGTTGGAGCTCCGTACAGCGGGAGTAACAGTAACACTACTGTACCTGGACCTGTTGACTCCTCCTACCGGCGGCTGCTTCGGTGATGTAACGGTGAGCTGCTCCCGCTGCACGGACCGGACCGGGACAAACGGAAGGAGCACCGACGTTCCTGCACGGAGACCAGATGAAGCCCGGCGGCGCGGTGAGGACGGCGGGCACTGACAGGCGTGCTGTCGGTCGGAGGTGTGTGGTGGTGGTGGTGTTGTGGTTCAGGAGCGCAGAGAGACTCCGAGTCCAGACGGAGCTCCGCCACAGGCAGCGGCGGCCATTGGAGTCACGTGCTGCGTGTGTGAAAACCAGCACGAGAGAGAGAGAGAGAGAGAGAGAGAGAGAGACCCGCCCCGTATATCACTCTGTCTGCGTTCCTCTAACCCTTCTCCGTTTCTTTCTATCTGTCTGTCATTCTATCTATCTATCTATCTATCTATCTATCTATCTATCTATCTATCTATCTATCTATCTATCTATCTATCTGTCTGTCTGTCTGTCTGTCTGTCTGTCTATCTATCTATCTATCTATCTATCTATATATCTATCTGTCTGTCTATCTATATGTCTATCTGTCCTGTCTGTCTGTCTGTTCTCTGTCCGTGTCAATCTATCTATCTATCTATCTATCTATCTATCTATCTATCTATCTATCTATCTATCTATCTATCTATCTGTCTGTCTGTCTGTCTGTCTGTCTGTCTGTCTGTCTATCTATCTATCTATCTATCTATCTATCTATCTATATATCTATCTATCTGTCTGTCTGTCTGTCAATCTATCTATCTATCTATCTATCTATCTATCTATCTATCTATCTATCTATCTATCTATCTTTCTATCTGTCTGTCTGTCTGTCTGTCTGTCTGTCTATCTATCTATCTATCTATCTATCTATCTATCTATCTATCTATCTATCTGTCTGTCTGTCTGTCTGTCTGTCTGTCTGTCTGTCTGTCTGTCTATCTATCTATCTATCTATCTATCTATCTATCTATCTATCTATCTATCTATCTATCTATCTATCTATCTGTCTGTCTGTCTGTCAATCTATCTATCTATCTATCTATCTATCTATCTATCTATCTATCTATCTATCTATCTATCTATCTATCTATCTATCTATCTATCTATCTGTCTGTCTGTCTGTCTGTCAATCTATCTATCTATCTATCTGTCTGTCTGTCTGTCTGTCTATCTATCTATCTATCTGTCTGTCTGTCTGTCTGTCTGTCAATCTATCTATCTATCTATCTATCTATCTATCTATCTATCTATCTATCTGTCTGTCTGTCTGTCAATCTATCTATCTATCTATCTATCTATCTATCTATCTATCTATCTATCTATCTATCTATCTATCTATCTGTCTGTCTGTCTGTCTGTCTGTCAATCTATCTGTCTGTCTGTCTGTCTGTCTGTCTGTCAATCTATCTATCTGTCTGTCTGTCTGTCTGTCTGTCTGTCTGTCTGTCTGTCTGTCTATCTATCTATCTATCTATCTATCTATCTATCTGTCTGTCTGTCTGTCTGTCTGTCTGTCTGTAGTGTTCTATGGTTCTATGGTGTTCTATGGTTCTGTACAGCACATTAAAGGGTTCTATCTGTTGTTATGGGTTAATAACCTTTGTCTGTACAACAGGCTTTTAAAATGGTTCTACGAAGGTTCTTTACTAGGCAATGGTACTAGGCAATGGTTGTAGAACCATAAAGACCCAACAATTGGTTCTACATACTACACGAGGTGAAGCTTGTAACAACAGCGGAACCCTTTAGGGTGACGGTGTAGAACCACTTCTTTACTTAATTGTACTTTCAACTTCTCCTCTTTCCTCTTCTCCCTGCGCTTCTTCCCCTTTTCTATTCTGGTTCTCTCCCTCTCTCTCTCTTCTCTCTCTGCTGGTGGTGGAGGAGGGGGGTCTGAAGCTGCCTGGTGTCGGTGGAGTTGTCCCTTTTAACTCCCCCCCCCACCCCGTCATGCGTGTCTGGCTCTCTGCGGTTGCGTAACAGCCCTCACCTGCCGTTGGCTCAGCGGGCCGAGCAGCAGGAGCGCTATGCATTATTCATCACCGTAGTGTAAACAGGCGCGTGCCGCTGCTTTCATCCATGCGTGGGAGAGCGGTCCCAGCAGCTTCAGCGCCCTGATGATTAGAGAGGCCCTCGGTGCGGAGGGAGAGCCCATCCACTGAAGCTTTTATTGCTGGTTCTGCTTTATTTCGAATCAGTTAATGCAGCCCTGGGCCGTGGAGCGGCGGGGTCGGGCATGGGTACCCCTGCTTTAACACTGCCGCCTCTGACTCGCCTCATAAAGTCTCATTACAAAGAGCACGATGTAGCTCCGCCCAGAAGGAATCAGCCCACGGGAGTGAAACGTGGTGGGTAGGTCTGACATGGTGAGACATGCCAATGATTCAAGTTTCACATTCGGCTGCGGACGTGACGTAGGCAAGGACGGGCCTTATCTCTGTACCTGACTGACCCAACGGCCACGACCGCAGACACTCAGCCTCCATGAGTCATCCTGTTAGTGCAGCACCATTGGCAGACGACTGCACCACGCAGGACTACATGCACCAGACCGTTACCACGACTGTCCTTAACACCACGTCACCGTCACCAAGGTCTGCAATGGAGTGTCATGGAGTGACATTTTTATGTCTCATTTGATCACATGACCTGCTGTTTACACTGTGTGTGAATTCCATGAAGAACGGACCAATAGAAATGACCCCAAACCGCCTGGAAGGACGTCTGGTTCCATTGACCTCCATTCAAACTAAATGAGGTTTTTGGCCTCTCCTGTAAAGTTGCCATTTTGGAGATACCGATATGCTTGTATGATCCTGCTGCTGTACAGTTCCCTCATTTAGACCGCCAGATAGATACAACGTCACCGAGTTCATGTCCTTGGCGTGCGGAAGGTGTGGGGGAAGGGGGCGGTGACTCCTGACTCCAGAAAAAGGCGAAGGCTGTGATTTTCCAGGTTTAACACGTGCTGACCAGAGCCACTTTTCACACGCTGTAAACCATCCGCCGCAGAACATCCCAAATAAGCTCCCGAAAGAGCTAAAAGCATGCCTGCCCGCTAACGGACTTAGGAGGCTTGCCCTCTTTTGGGCAGACGTGGAGCGGACAAAAATAAAGTAAAGAAGAAAAAAAACGACAGGAAAGTCTTCCTCTCCCTCTGGCTGGGGATGAAAACTGAAAGGGTATCTGTGGCCATGAGGAAGAGTCACATGAGGCTGAGTGGAGAAGCTGGACTACTACATTCATATGGAGCATTAAAGTTTGGTGGAGCTAATTTGAACCACGATGCTAAGGGCTAGGTTAGCCCGTAATCTTGCTAAGCAGCTGAAACCGTAGATGAGTTTTTGGCGGAGGAGAAGGTGAGGAGAAACTCGGACACCTGGCTCGCTCTTAGCAGGTGCTTCCAACGCACCCTCTCAAACTCGGGCCGGCTCAGGCCTCGGCCTATTTCAGGAGTAACTTTAGAATGGCCGGTCAACGCTCACACGCTCATGCTTCTCCTGTTGCCGCCCCCATGCCACTCACTGCCAGAGATGGAGATGTGGACTCACACATACACCCAGGGCCCAGCCAAGAAGTGACCCTCCCAAGAAAAACATTTTGGGTATCTTAGCTAACATGTAGGTGCTGAGTGGACAAATAAAGTATCAGTATCAACGGATCGCACACTGTGGGATCGGTATCCTTCCCGGCGAAGAACCGCCCACTGAGCCAGTCGCTTCCTAGAATGGACACCGGCCGGAGCAAGAGCAAAACAGATCAAACCTACTAGCCTACAAGTTGGCACATGGGTGCCAACCGGAGCCTCTTCCACTGGACCGGAAGCACCAGAGCTAGCAAGCGTTCCTCACTAGCCTGCTAGCCAGTCTTCCGCTCAGCTACACTAGGAACAGCCATGTTTGGGAAGCAAGAGCAAATCAGGTCAAGCCTACAAGCTCCGTTGAAGCGTTATAGCTTTGAAAGCTAGCAACCGTTCTTCTGCCTCTAGCTTGGCCTGCCTCATCCACTGGCCCAGAAGTGCCCTACCTTTTAAAGCTAGGAGCTGCTGTTCTACCGCTAACCTCCAGCCCAGGCAGACCAGGATCAGCCACTTTGCGGAGCAAGAGCAAGACAGCTCAAAGCTCAGGGGTCCCAATCAATGCCTTTTCTAATTGACCCAGAAGCACCATAGCTTTAGAAGATCATCCGGCGTTCCCCTCCTGTTTTTCTTCAGCTTAGCTGTGCTAAGAACAACTGCATTTGTGGTGCAAGAGCAAATCCATGAGCATCAACCAATGTCCCAACCACTGGCTCAAGTACCCTAGCTTTTAGAGTCAGACAGCATTCTCCTCCTAGCCTCACTCTAGAGTCAGCAGCTTTACAGGAGAAAGAGCAAACATTCAAAACCCAGGGAGTGCTCAACCTAGCCGTTCACTGGGTGGCAACCAGTGCCAACCAACAGCCCCGACACCAAGACCATCGGCGTCCAGAGCTCTGTTGCTAAGAACAATGCCTTTGGGGTGCATAGTAGGCTTAGACTTGGTCTCCACTGGCTCAAACTCAAACCTACAAGCTCACAGCTTCTGACACTCACCTCATCCATATTCCATGGATAAGGTGGCTAGCAAAAGCCGGGGAATGTTGTTCTGCTCCTGACATTTAGCTCAGCTGTGCTAGGAACAGATGGTTTTGTGGAGCAAGAGCTAACAGGTCCAATCTGTGATTTGACCAATGGGGCCAATGCCTTATCCACTGACCCAAGAAGCATCCCACCATTTGCCGTTTTCGTTAGCTGGGAATGAGCCCCGCATTGGAGCGGGTCATCTTCCAGCAAAGGCTGGCAGGTAGATTCCCCTGGTTTAGCCGAAAATGGGCAAGCCAAACATTTACCTGACGCTCTTATCCAGAGCGACTTCCAAGGTTAATGATATTACAGCTAGGCCAATGTAGTGTTAGGAGTCTTGCCCAAGGACTCTTATTGGTGTAGCACAGCATAGTCACCCAGACCGGGATTCAAACCCCAGTCTCCCACATGTGTTGGTGGCTCCCAAACACTGCCTCCAGAGCAGGGGTGTCCAGTCTTATGCACAAGTTCCAGTGTGCCTGTAGGTTTCCATGCCAAGCCAGCTGGAACACAGCTGACTCTACTTGTTGATTCTACGTGATCATGTGTGTTCCTGCTGCGTTGGAACAAATACTTGCAACCACACCGACACTTTGTGGCTACGATTGGGTACCCCTGCTCTAGAGAGTTCAAGCGGCTGCTGGAGCAGGCTAACCACACTGTTTTGCAAGAACCCAGATTCTGACAAAAGTAGGATTACACTATTTGGCACAAGAACAAGCAGGGAAGGGTGAACGGTCATCACACGCTGCCCTGTCCTGTTCATGTTTGTCTGTCTTATCCGGCTTCCTGTTTCTGTCCTGTCATGTCCATGTGCTGTTTGTCACTTGGTTCCATGTGCCTCTGTTGGTTTTGGTCTTTTGCTCCTCCTGTCTCCGCCCTCTTGTCAGGCCCCTCACCTGTTTCTGGCTCCGCCCCTTCCCAGGTGTCTCTTGTTAGCCCTTGTTTATACTCCACGTTGTCCCCTTTGTTCTTGCTTGGCGTTTTTTCCCATGTTGGCGTCTTGTTCCCCCACTGGTGTCTTGTTTTCATGCCCGTCGTCTTGTCTCCTTGTCTAATGATTGATCGTCGAAGAAGCAGAAGCACGACGGGTGGCGGCCAACGTAGGTTCTACCATTTTTCATTTTCGGCATTTAGCTGATGCTTATCCAGAGATACTTACAAGGGTAATCATATTACAGGTGGACCAATGTAGTGTTAGGAGTCTTGCCCAAGGACTCATTGGTGTAGCATAGCACAGTCACCCAGACAAGGATTCGGACCCCCAGCCCCACCGCCTCCCACATGTGCAGCTCTTTGGCAGGTAGCGGGGTTATCCACTGAGCTACACTACCAAATGCTTGCACCGCCACTGAGTATCACACGCTTCTATAGTTAGCTTTGACTAGTGGAGATTTGGAGATTGACGACCAGAGAGAGTTAAGAGAAGTGTTGACATCAAAGTGATGACACCACATTTTTCATTTCTCCGGTCGTAGCAAACACCACATGCCTCACGTCCAAATCCAAACCCAAGTCACTATGAATAACCCCTCCTCAACCCAACTCTCGGGTGTTTATTTAAACCTCCCCACCGCCAACTCCTAATGGGCCTTTACTGCCAGCCTGCTTCATTAGCTTTGTCTGCATTAGCTACAGGCTACAGCTAATGGCGAGGGCTCCTAGCCCACTGTGAGGCTCTCTCTGCGGCTACGAAGCTGGCAAGCCATCACGGCATTATCTAATCCAACCGCGACCTGGCAGCCCCGTCACACGAGGCCCGTTCTAAAGATGTCGTGTGGATGCAAAGAAGAGTAGGGTGTGGGGAAGAACACCCGTTCTGAACGCATCACCGGTTCCACCATGTTCCACTTCTGACATGCATGTTGTGGTCGAGTGCAGGAGGGGAGGTCTTTATCAGTCTGCAAGCCGGAGGCCCGGTACTGTCTAAACGACCTGCAAAACATCGAGCCCGGCTTCTTCTACCACCGGTTCCACGTAGAGTCAGCTCATGCACCAGCTACCACGTCTATCATCCAGGGCCCACCTGTAGGAGAAAGGAACTGTAAGTATGCTCCAGTGTTCCTTTCTTTCCCCCCACTCGGGAACTGGGAGAAAAAAAAATCCCTGATTTTTCAAACTCTGACAGCCGAGCCTTTCGCGGGATTTTGGCCATCTGAAAACATGTGGTAAGCCTTGAGGAATGTCTCAAATGACTCCCAGATGTGGGGCGCAGACAGCTTTAACCCCTTCCTCACTCTCTCTCTCTCTCCTCCTCTGAAAACGCTTCCGTTGCTGTTGCATACATACGCTGGGTGCACCACGCTTCACCGAACCACAGGCACGGTGTATACTGTGGCACGTGTCTTCCTATCTACTTCTGGCTGGCTGTCGTAGCTTTCCGTGCAGGCTATCTGCAGTGTGGAGATTCATCCAGAAGGTCCTGGAAGAGCGTACGGGACTGGAGAGGTTTGGCCCGTTGGTTTGTCTCCTTGCATTGTTTCCCTTCAGCAGTCCATGGTTTGGATCCGAATGCACTAGATCAACAACTGTGACATCATTTCCATGGTAGCATTGTTCTAACTGTAATCGGATCATTTGTAAACCATCACTCTTTCCCTTGTACCAGAATACACTGGATCCAGTCTTGGTTCAGATCTTCCCTGGTTTCCCAGCATACAGTTCTTCCTGGTTCACACCCGGTTGGTGATGTTTGGCCTGCATGGCCTACAGAGCAGATAATCTCTTATGCAAAGCTCCAGGCCTACTTTTCGGAGGAGCGCACTTGAGTTTTCCACACCATCGCCGGCTCTTCACCACACGAGCACCACCGTTTAGCCTGTGCTGAAGAGTGGAGCCAAACTCGTAAGACCCTCCACACTCAGCTCAGTGAGTTATCTCACAACATCTGCTATCACACAACCTGTAATCTCAATTTCACGGCCCAAAACCCATAAAAAATATCACTTGGGTTTGTCCAGAACCAATATTTTTACTTCTCCATTCCAACCCCAACATAATGTTCCTAAACTGGAACGAATTGAAAAATACTTTCCCTGTTATACAGCCCATCAAAGGGGCTAATATTGTAAAACAGTAGGGTTGGAAAGCTACTCGACCCAGCATTTGGGTTCGTGTTGGTACAGGCTCCAACACATAGTCCTGCAAATAAAGCCCATGTAGTAAATAGGACTGTGTAAAATGGTTGTAGCCAATAAGACAACACGTGTTGCTTGTTGAGTTAGCCAGATGCCAGTTTAAGGATGGCTAAACCTGCTAGCTGGCTCAACATTGCCTGGCATCATGACACATGGCACATAACGTTAATAGGGATCTTTTTCCAGTTCTGAGTGGGCTTGGTATGACATGCTCTCCTCTACAGGGGAGGCAAATGACCCCACCCCCAACACAAAGGAATGAACGAATAATTGAACAGTGTTGGTGTATAGATAAAGGAATGAATGGATGAAGGAACAATGTTGGTGATGGATAAAGGAATGAATGGATGAGGGATCAATGTTGGTGATGGATAAAGGAATGAATGGATGAGGGAACAATGTTGGTGATGGATAAAGGAATGGATGAGGGAACAATGTTGGTGATGGATAAAGGAATGAATGGATGAGGGAACAATGTTGGTGTATGGATAAAGGAATGAACGGATAAGGGAACAATGTTGGTGTAGGGATAAAGGAATGAACGGATGAGGGAATAATGTTGGTATATGGATAAAGGAATGAATGGATGAGGGAACAATGTTGGTGTAGGGATAAAGGAATGAATGAATGAGGGAACAATGTTGGTGTATGGATAAAGGAATGAATGGATGAGGAAACAATGTTGGTGTATAGATAAAGGAATGAATGGATGAGGGAACAATGCTGCTGATGGATAAAGGAATGAATGGATGAGGGAACAATGCTGGTGATGAATAAAGGAATGAATGGATGAGGGAACAATGTTGGTGTATGGATAAAGAAATGAATGGATGAGGGAACAATGTTGGTGATGGATAAAGGAATGGATGGATGAAGGAACAATGTTGGTGTATAGATAAAGGAATGAATGGATGAGGGAACAATGTTGGTGATGGATAAAGGAATGAACACATGAGGGAACAATGTTGGTGTATGGATAAAGGAATGAATGGATGAGGGAACAATGTTGGTGTATGGATAAAGGAATGAACGGATGAGGGAACAATGTTGGTGTATGGATAAAGGAATGAACGGATGAGGGAACAATGTTGGTGTATGGATAAAGGAATGAACGGATGAGGGAACAATGTTGGTATATGGATAAAGGAACGAATGGATGAGGGAACAATGTTGGTGATGGATAAAGGAATGAATGGATGAAGGAACAATGTTGGTGATGGATAAAGGAATGAATGGATGAAGGAACAATGTTGGTGGATGGATAAAGGAATGAATGGATGAAGGAACAATGTTGGTGTATGGAAAAAGGGATGAACAAATGAAGGAACAAAGCTGGTGGATGGATAAAGGAATGAATGGATGAGGGAACAATGTTGGTGTATGGATAAAGGAATGAATGGATGAGGGAACAATGTTGGTGTATGGATAAAGGAATGAATGGATGAGGGAACAATGTTGGTGTATGGATAAAGGAATGAATGGATGAGGGAACAATGTTGGTGATGGATAAAGGAATGAATGGATGAGGGAACAATGTTGGTATATGGATAAGGGAATGAACGGATGAGGGAACAGTGATGGTGTATGGATAAAGGAATGAACGGATGAGTGAACAATGTTGGTATACGGATAAGGGAATGAATGGATGAGGGAACAATGTTGGTGTATGGATACAGGAATGAACGGATGAAGAAACGATGTTGGTGATGGATAAAGGAATAAAGGATGGTGTTCTACTCCAGTCAGATGTTCTAGTATACAGATGGAGCTTCATGGTGTAATGTATCCGAGGGAATAGCCGAGGGTAGCTAACCGCTAGGCTAACCGTATCTCAGATGAACTGAGCAGCGTTAGCAGCAGCTAGCTCTAAACAGTGGATACAGTAATAACAGCTCTGAGGTAAATGTGAGGTAACTGGTCATGTGACTGTATTAGTATACCACACTGTAGGTCAGAACTTGTTACCGTACTGTATACCACACACAGGGGGCGTATACAGTGTGCAGTACATACTGCTGTAGTATACAGTGTGCGGTATAGTAGCGTACCATACAGACCAAGATTAGCCTCGTTAGAAGGAACACAGATTTAGGTTCCCTGTGTCTGTAGGCACGCTATAGGTAGGCCGTGAAAAGCCTGGGTTCTAGAGGTGCTGTGTTTTCAGCGCTCTCCCTGTGTGGTATGGGTAAGTGAGACACTGCTATATAAACACACTCGTTCTTTTCTCCCCTCTCCCGCCATCCACGTGCTCGTTTCCTTTATTTCGGCCTGCAGTCATCTGCTAAGCTGCACGGATGCCTTCCATTCCAGGCGTCTTCCAGGGAGTTGGACTGAAAACGTGAAAAGGGGGCCGTTCCAGGCCTGAGAGAGGCACTCTATAAAAAGCCTCCCTCGGAACACATGTTGGAGCTCTTCTCTGGTGCGGCGGAGGACGAGCGAGCGTTTCAGCGGCGTGATTTATCTCCCCGTTCCTGGGAAATGCGGAGGGGTTTGTTTGTAGTCTGCTTGGACGGGAACGGGACGAAGGCCGGGGGTTCTGAGATGTTATTTCGCCTGTGCAGAAAGAAAATAGAAAGAGAGAGAGAGTAAGAGAGAGATAGAGAGAGAGAGAGCAAGGGCTGAAAGGGTTGAGGGAGGTAAACGAATAGCGCCAGTGCTCTGGGGAGGGCGGAGCCAAACAAGCTGACTGATATCCTGTGAGCAACAAACTTGAGTGACCCCATTCCCTGGTCTCTCTCTCTCCCTCTCGCTCGCTCGCTCTCCCTCGCTCTGGCTCCTGCTAACGTAAAGTTGTTGTCCAACACGCTAGAAGGCCTGCCAGCCAGCCAGCCAGCCTCGCTGGACCGCGGCCCGTTATTGTGTGTGTGGTAACAGAGAGAGTCAGTACAGCCCAGAGAACGCGCGCACGCATGCATAAAGGGCAGAGGACGAGCGTCATCGGGCGATGATGGAAGAGATGATAATAAGGATGATGAGGGAGTAGCAATAAGGGTGGAACTGAGTGTGGGTGTGGGTGTGCGTGTTCCAGTATGTATATGGGCAGATTTCTCCAGCGTGTGTACCCGTGCAGCGCCAAAGGAGAGCGAAACTTGGACCCACCCCCACCGCCTGTCTCTCAGCTGGCTTGCCTCTTCTCCTGCAGGCCCCTTTTAAAGCCTGGGCTGAAACAGCCAGTGGTCCAAAAAGCCTCATGGAGCGTCCTGGAGAGAGCAGCGCCTCATCCGCATCTGTAACAGGCCTAAAACGATGGAGCCTCGGCCAGCACAGGTCCTCCTCGCTGGACTGCTTCCACAATACGGAGCATTGGGGTGTAACACCAACACTCTACTCACAGTACACTAACACATTACACTCACTGAGTTACTGTACACCGACACACTACTTACAGCACACTAACGCATTACACTTACTGAGTTACTGTACACCAACACGCTACTTACAGTACACTAACGCATTACACTTACTGAGTTACTGTACACCAACACACTACTTACAGCACACTAACGCATTACACTTACTGAGTTACTGTACACCAACACGCTACTTACAGTACACTAACACATTACACTTACTGAGTTACTTACTCATTACTGTACACCAACACGCTACTTACAGTTACACTAACGCATTACACTTACTGAGTTACTGTACACCCAACACTACTACTTACAGTACACTAACGCATTACACACATTTACACTGAGTTACTGTACACCAACACGCTACTTACAGCACACTAACACAGTACACTTACTGAGTTACTGTACACCGACACGTACACTACTTTACAGCACCAACACTAACACATTACACTTACTGAGTTACTGTACACCAACACGCTACTTACAGCACACTAACGCATTACACTTACTGAGTTACTGTACACCGACACACTACTTACAACACACTAACACAGTACACTAACACATTACACTTACTGAGTTACTGTACACCAACACGCTACTTACAGTACACTAACACATTACACTTACTGAGTTACTGTACACCGACACACTACTTACAGCACACTAACACATTACACTTACCGAGTTACTGTACACCAACACACTACTTACAGCACACTAACACATTACACTTACTGAGTTACGGTACACCAACACACTACTCACAGCACACTAACACATTACACTTACTGAGTTACTGTACACCGACACACTACTTACAGCACACTAACACATTACACTTACTGAGTTACTGTACACCGACACAGTACTTACAGTACACTAACGCATTACACTTACTGAGTTACTGTACACCAACACACTACTTACAGCACACTAACACATTACACTTTACATCACACTAACACATTTACTGTTACACAACAACACACTACTTACAGTACACTAACACATTACACTTACTGAGTTACTGTACACAACCACACTACTTAAAGCACACTAACACATTACACTTACTGAGTTTACCCGTACACCGACACACTACTTACAGTACACTAACATTACACTTACTGAGTTACTGTACACCGACCACACAACACATTACTTACAGTACAACACCGACACTAACGCATTACACTTACTGAGTTACTGTACACCAACACGCTACTTACAGCACACTAACGCATTACACTTACTGAGTTACTGTACACCAACACACTTACTAACTTTACAGTACTGTACACCAACACGCTACTACAGTACATTACGCTTACTGAGTTACTGTACACCAACACACTACTTACAGTACACTAACACATACACTTACTGAGTTACTGTACACCAACACACTACTTACAGCACACTAACACATTACACTTACTGAGTTACTGTACACCAACACACAGTACAACTTTACAGTACACTAACGCATTTACACTTACTGAGTTACTGTACACCAACACGCTACTTACAGTACACTAACGCATTACAACTTACACTGACCGAGTTACTGTACACCAACACGCTACTTACAGCACCGAGTTACACCAACACACTACTTACAGCACACTAACACATTACACTTACTGAGTTACCGTACACCGACACACTACTTACAGTACACTAACATACACTTACTGAGTTACTGTACACCAACACACTACTTACAGTACACTAACGCATTACACTTACTGAGTTACTGTACACCAACACGCTACTTACAGCACACTAACGCATTACACTTACTGAGTTACTGTACACTAACACACTACTTACAGTACACTAACGCATTACACTTACTGAGTTACTGTACACCAACACACTACTTACAGTACACTAACGCATTACGCTTACTGAGTTACTGTACACCAACACACTACTTACAGTACACTAACATACACTTACTGAGTTACTGTACACCAACACACTACTTACAGCACACTAACACATTACACTTACTGAGTTACTGTACACCAACACACTACTTACAGTACACTAACACATTACACTTACTGAGTTACTGTACACCAACACGCTACTTACAGCACACTAACACATTACACTTACTGAGTTACTGTACACCAACACGCTACTTACAGCACACTAACACATTACACTTACTGAGTTACCGTACACCAACACGCTACTTACAGCACACTAACACATTACACTTACCGAACTTGTAAAGGTTGATCAGGTTGTATTCAGGTTGTACTGTTTACCCCAGTGTGGCGTTGTTCTTTCGACACACCAGGCAAGAACCTTAACATTTTGAGCCACATGTGGTTTGGATGACCTTTCCGAGGTTGCGAGACAGCGCTTCATCAGAACTCATTAGGGCTTTGTCGTAGCCTCCATCCATAGGTGTTAGAAAATGTGTTGAGAGTAGGAGTAAGGTGTAACGAGCTGTCGCAAGGAGCCGCGAGGCACCAGGAATCGGTGTGGCGCTTGTTACACACATTTCACACGGCGTGAAGACACATCAGAAGTTGGGCTGACCTTTATTTAAGGGAAACCGTGGAAGCCTTTATGTGTGAAGTGTAATGTCTCCTAGTTTCAGCGTAAAGACCGAACAACAAATGACCTGACCTGACCTCTGCAGTTCGGTCTCTACACTGAAACTAGTGCCCTTCACACTCGCCAATCACTTCATGGCATCTACCCACCAATAGTGGGGCAGCAATGCAGTGCGTAATACAGATACAGGTAATGTCCAAATCAACCTTCAGGACATGGTGGAAATATGGGGTCTCAGTGATGGTGAGTGTGGCACGATTGCTGGGCTGGTTTGAGTAGGATTGAGTAGGAACTGCTCATGTTGATGAGAGAGGTCAGCGGAGAATGGCTAGACTACTTCCAGCTGACCGAAAGGCTACGCTAACTCAGATGCTACGCTAACTCATGGAAAAGCATCTCACAGCGCATCATACGTCCAATACTGAGATGGATGGGCTACAACGGCTGGTCAGATTCCACTTCTCTCAGAAAGGGACTGAGGCTGCAGTGGGACAGGCTCACCAAACCTGGACAGCTGAAAACCCCATCGCCTGGTCGGATTCGTCTCCATGGCAGGGTCGGAATTTGGGCCCAGTTGTGTCTAATTGGGTTCTCTTACTGGTTTAAATGAAGGTATGGTCATACTTAGATCAACGATGTATATGAGCAATGGGTACGCCATAGTCTGTCCTGATTTCGGTTTGACTGTCTCGGTTTGAGCTGTCTCAAGGAGACCAAGAATTCTGTTCTTCCTTATGCTGCCTGCTCATTGAGGGCGATGTTGGGAAAATGGGTTTAGGGGTGTGTGTGTGTGTGTGTGTGCGCGCACGCCTGGTCGCGCCACCGGGGGAAGTAATGGCACATTAAAGACGTTTCTGCAGGGAGCAATGAGCCGGGGCATCAGTGGCAGGACGAAATCACTAATCAATTTCAACAAATCTAATTAAGTATTAATTAGCCCCCGGGGCGCTGGAGGCCTCCAAGAGGGCAGGGAGGGAGGTGGAAGGAGGGGGTGGGGGAAAGGGGATGAGACAAGGAAGAAAGAGAGATGGGAAGTTCTACTGCGAGTGGGAAGAAAGGGGATAAATCAGGGAAGACTTTTCCAAGCCTAAATTAAACCTGAGCCTGCACTAATAGAAGGGCTTTCAACAAGGGCGAATCACCACTAGAGCTGCAACGAGGTCAAAGGTTACGCTTAAACCTGGCCTTGGTGTTTCCTGAGCTTGTTTTGTGGCATTGTTGGAATAGGTTGTACCGCCAGATTGGACGAGCTGTGCTAATGTCCTGATACATGTTGAGAAACAGTAGCCATCTTTGTTTGGAGAGGGGTTGCCTTTCCAATGCTATGCTAGCCAGTGAGATTACCGTAGCTGATTGAATCTAGGCAACCTGGAAACGACAACAACAAACCTTCAACCATGTACGATCTGAAAGATCAGCCGTTTTTAAATTGCAGGAGCTGCCGTTTGTATTGTAACCTACACTTAGGGTTGCCACCCGTTCCGTAAAATGAGGAATCGTCCTTTATTTGGCAATTACATGTTGGGTCCCGTATTAAACCAATAGGGGACGCTATTTGTTCCATATTTCCGTAAATGTCCGTAAATTTGTTCCGTATTTCCGTAAATGTCCATAAATTTCTTCCGTATTTCCGTAAATGTCCGTAAATTTGTTCCGTATTTCCATAAATGTCCACAAATTTGTTATGTATTTCCGTAAATGTTCGTAAATTTGGTGCATATTTCCGTAAATTTGTTCCGTATTTCCATAAATGTCCATAAATTTGTTCAGTATTTCTGTAAATTTCCGTAAATGTCCGTAAATTTGTTCCGTATTTCCGTAAAAGTGTCCGTAAAATTCTGTTTTGTCAGTATTTCTGTATTTCCATAAATTTTGTTTCGTCCGTAAAAGTGTTTCGTATTTCCGTAAATGTCTAAATTTCCGTAAATGTCAGTAAATTTGTTCCGTATTTCCGTAAATGTCCGTAAATTTGTTCCGTATTTCCGTAAATGTGTTTCGTATTTCTGTAAATGTCTGTAAATTTGTCCGGTATTTCTGTAAATGTCCGTAAATGTGTTTCGTATTTCCGTAAATGTCTAAATTTGTTCCGTATTTCTGTAAATGTCCGTAAATTTGTTCCGTATTTCCGTAAATGTCCGTAAATTTGTTCCGTATTTCCGTAAAAGTGTTTCGTATTTCTGTAAATGTCTGTAAATTTGTCCGGTATTTCTGTAAATGTCCGTAAATTTGTTTCGTATTTCCGTAAATGTGTTTTGTATTTCCGTAAATGTCTAAATTTGTTCCGTATTTCTGCAAATGTCCGTAAATTTGTTCCGTATTTCCATTAATGTCCGTAAATTTGTTCCGTATTTCTGTAAATGTTTGATCAACACGTGTATCACTCATGATTGATCACACTCTCCCCAAAACAACCCCATACCGCCCCACCCGGAACAAGATCAAATACGCGATTTCGAACACATGTAATTCACACATGACCACGCCCCCACGCCCCGCCCCCCATCCTTTATTTTCATTTCTGAAAGATGGCAAACTTACCTACACTATCAACAAAGTCGTCCCACAAATTTAACATGGGGCAATTTAACGTAACCACGCTAAGCTTGTGAACCATGTGTGGATGATTTAGACCAATCAGAAGTAGCCCATGTAGCGTGCCATCACAACCACAATGAACCAGGGGTCCTGTGTATGCCATTTAGAGGCCTAATGAGGCCTGAATGAAGAGGTTCAGGTTCTCTCAGAAGATCAAACACTTAAGGGAAAATATGGAATTGGGATTTTTCTGATCAATATTTGATCAATACTGTGATTTAAAATTAAGGTACAGGCAATCAGGAAGGTACAAACTACTCTATGATTGCTAAGGGGAGATATTTGCTAGCATTGAGTGCTAGTGCTAGTCAACATCCATGGTACCCTTCATGGGGACTAACCTGGATGGAAAGGAGAACATTTGTGAGTCAGACAGGAGCTTACTAATTGACTAGCGTTTAGAGGGGTGACCTGCGGTTAGCCGGTAGGCAAATCCTGATGTCACATGACCTTGGTAAACCAATAAAATGCAAGTTGAGTGAGTCAGTGACCCAAGTACTATTGCTGGCGAGTGAACATTTAGAATAGTTCATCCCGAAACGAGGACTAATAGGTGTACTGGGCCGGCCGGAGGACTGGGAGTAGCTTCTATTGCTTGTTAGCTACGTTAGCCTCAGTGCTCCACTGCAACAGTTCAACAGTGCCTTAATTCAACTATTTGGGAATTTGGTTTTGACAGGATTGGGCATAAATGCCTTCCCCCGACAGCAGCCAGGCTGACGGACAGCAGGGCGACTTCAGGCCCACAGCGAGGCTCCGGGGTTGCGGGTCTGAAGTGCTAATTCCCTGTAAAAACAGTGGCTTCAACAGTTAAGCGCAACAAGTCGTCTGGCGTGAAAAAGAGGAGGGAAAAAAAACACACACGAGAAAAAAACAACAATACTAAACCACAGGGAGGCCAGGCCAGACCCGAGAGAGCGAGAGAGAGGGAGCGAGGGAGGGAAGGAAAGAGAGAGAGAGGGAACGCAGGCACACGCACCCTCTCCCAATAAACAGGCTCTGTAAAACTGCAATTAAAAACCCTGGGCACTAATTTAATGGAAATGACAGCCTGTAAAAGAAAAAGAGGATGTGAGCAAAGCAGGAGTTAAGAGGGAGAGAGAGAGAGAGCGAGAGAGAGAGAGAGAGAGAGAGGAGAGTAGGGAAGGAGCTTTTTCTAGACACAAATCAGACCACATGCTTCGTACGAGACTCCCTAAACATGCAGTGAACATGCCAGATGCATTTGAGGGAGGGCTGCACAACACATCAGAGCACTGCTGGAAAAGGGTGGAGGTAGTGTTCCTCCGTCCAGCTTCATATCCCACTCAGTTAGACTCTGAACGGTCATGGAGAACCGGAAACACACTTCACATGGACGCATGTAGACTCGTCACGCTACGCCGACACGGTTTCACCCATCACCGCGTTCAAGAACGCGTCATGTTACTTTTTATAATGCAACAGCAAGGGGGCGCTATAACGACAGACTGTCTTGCACCGCCATTGTGCCTTCTCTTACTTCTCCTGTCGTAGCATGGTAGCAGAGCTTCCATGTTTTGTGCAGCCCTCCCTCAAATGCATGTGACCTGTCAACTCCAGACTGCTGGGGCGGGGTGGGGCTCTGTCCCACTTCTGACACCAATGTGGTGTACGACACGCGGAGACCATGATGTCCTCCAAGAGAATGGCTCATACGTTACCCTAAAACAATGGAGGAGGTCTTTAGCTTTAGCCCTGTGGTGACCAACCCCCCCAACACAACACCCACCCGCCCCTCCACCCCCAACACAATTTAACCAACTCACAATAACAATGAAACACACTTATAGGTGCCATGAGCCTCCTTGCACGTCCCTTGGCATGGCAAAGTGGTGAGTAGCTGTAGCTCTTCATTCTGAAAGAACAGGGGAGGTAATTTCCGGTCTGACAATCAGTGAGGCAACCAAAAAATAAGGGAGAAAGAGAGAGGTCAGGATACGGAACACGGTCGAATAGCCAGCAGGTAAAGGAGAGTGAAGCCACAAGGGGTCAAAGAAGAGATCGGTGGTCAGAGAACGAAGGAGGTCAAAGCCGGAGGGAAGTCAAGTAGCTTTTATTGTCATTTCAACCACCACTTTATACAGTGGTGTACCTCACACAGTGAAACGAAACAGAGGGGAGGGGACAGTGCAGATAGCCCACCAGTAGTAAAGACAGGGAGGGGACAGTGCAGATAGCCCACTGGTAGTAAAGACAGGGAGGGGACAGTGCAGATAGCCCACTGGTAGTAAAGACAGGGAGGGGGCAGTGCAGATAGTCCACTGGTAGTAAAGACAGGGAGGGGACAGTGCAGATAGCCCACTGGTAGTAAAGACAGGGAGGGGACAGTGCAGATAGCCCACTGGTAGTAAAGACAGGGAGGGGACAGTACAGATAGCCCACTGGTAGTAAAGACAGGGAGGGGACAGTGCAGATAGCCCACTGGTAGTAAAGACAGGGAGGGGACGGTGCAGATAGCCCACTGGTAGTAAAGACAGGGAGGGGACAGTGCAGATAGCCCACTGGTAGTAAAGACAGGGAGGGGACAGTACAGGTAGCCCACTGGTAGTAAAGACAGGGAGGGGACAGTGCAGATAGCCCACTGGTAGTAAAGACAGGGAGGGGACAGTGCAGATAGCCCACTGGTAGTAAAGACAGGGAGGGGACAGTACAGATAGCCCACTGGTAGAGTAAAGACAGGGAGGGGACAGTGCAGATAGCCCACTGGTAGTAAAGACAGGGAGGGGACAGTGCAGATAGCCCACCGGTAGTAAAGACAGGGAGGGGACAGTCCAGATAGCCCACTGGTAGTAAAGACAGGGAGGGGACAGTGCAGATAGCCCACCGGTAGTAAAGACAGGGAGGGGACAGTCCAGATAGCCCACTGGTAGTAAAGACAGGGAGGGGACAGTGCAGATAGCCCACTGGTAGTAAAGACAGGGAGGGGACAGTGCAGATAGCCCACTGGTAGTAAAGACAGGGAGGGGACAGTGCAGATAGCCCACTGGTAGTAAAGACAGGGAGGGGGCAGTGCAGATAGCCCACTGGTAGTAAAGACAGGGAGGGGGCAGTGCAGATAGCCCACTGGTAGTAAAGACAGGGAGGGGACAGTGCAGATAGCCCACTGGTAGTAAAGACAGGGAGGGGGCAGTGCAGATAGCCCACTGGTAGTAAAGACAGGGAGGGGACAGTGCAGATAGCCCACCGGTAGTAAAGACAGGGAGGGGACAGTGCAGATAGCCCACTGGTAGAGTAAAGACAGGGAGGGGACAGTACAGATAGCCCACTGGTAGTAAAGACAGGGAGGGGACAGTGCAGATAGCCCACTGGTAGTAAAGACAGGGAGGGGACAGTACAGATAGCCCACTGGTAGTAAAGACAGGGAGGGGACAGTGCAGATGGCCCACTGGTAGTAAAGACAGTGAGGGGACAGTGCAGATAGCCCACTGGTAGTAAAGACAGTGAGGGGACAGTGCAGATAGCCCACTGGTAGTAAAGACAGTGAGGGGACAGTGCAGATAGCCCACTGGTAGTAAAGACAGTGAGGGGACAGTGCAGATAGCCCACTGGTAGTAAAGACAGGGAGGGGACAGTGCAGATAGCCCACTGGTAGTAAAGACAGGGAGGGGGCAGTGCAGATAGCCCACTGGTAGTAAAGACAGGGAGGGGATAGTGCAGATAGCCCACTGGTAGTAAAGACAGTGAGGGGACAGTGCAGATAGCCCACTGGTAGTAAAGACAGGGAGGGGACAGTGCAGATAGCCCACTGGTAGTAAAGACAGGGAGGGGACGGTACAGATAGCCCACTGGTAGTAAAGACAGGGAGGGGACGGTACAGATAGCCCACTGGTAGTAAAGACAGGGAGGGGGCGGTGCAGATAGCCCACTGGTAGTAAAGACAGGGAGAGGACAGTGCAGATAGCCCACTGGTAGTAAAGACAGGGAGGGGACAGTGCAGATAGCCCACTGGTAGTAAAGACAGGGAGGGGACGGTGCAGATAGCCCACTGGTAGTAAAGACAGGGAGGGGACAGTGCAGATAGCCCACTGGTAGTAAAGACAGGGAGGGGGCGGTGCAGATAGCCCACTGGTAGTAAAGACAGGGAGAGGACAGTGCAGATAGCCCACTGGTAGTAAAGACAGGGAGGGGGCAGTGCAGATAGCCCACTGGTAGTAAAGACAGGGAGAGGACAGTGCAGATAGCCCACTGGTAGTAAAGACAGGGAGGGGGCAGTGCAGATAGCCCACTGGTAGTAAAGACAGGGAGGGGACAGTGCAGATAGCCCACTGGTAGTAAAGACAGGGAGGGGGCGGTGCAGATAGCCCACTGGTAGTAAAGACAGGGAGGGGACAGTGCAGATAGCCCACTGGTAGTAAAGACAGGGAGGGGACAGTGCAGATAGCCCACTGGTAGTAAAGACGGGGAGGGGACAGTACAGATAGCCCACTGGTAGTAAAGACAGGGAGGGGACGGTGCAGATAGCCCACTGGTAGTAAAGACAGGGAGGGGACAGTGCAGATAGCCCACTGGTAGTAAAGACAGGGAGGGGACAGTGCAGATAGCCCACTGGTAGTAAAGACAGGGAGGGGACAGTGCAGATAGCCCACTGGTAGTAAAGACAGTGAGGGGACAGTGCAGGTAGCCCACTGGTAGTAAAGACAGGGAGGGGACAGTGCAGATAGCCCACTGGTAGTAAAGACAGGGAGGGGCCAGTGCAGATAGCCCACTGGTAGTAAAGACAGGGAGGGGCCAGTGCAGATAGCCCACTGGTAGTAAAGACAGGGAGGGGCCAGTGCAGATAGCCCACTGGTAGTAAAGACAGGGAGGGGACAGTACAGATAGCCCACTGGTAGTAAAGACAGGGAGGGGACGGTGCAGATAGCCCACTGGTAGTAAAGTGTGTGTGTGTGTGTGCGTGAGTGTGTGTGTGTGAGTGTGTGTGTGTGTGTCTGAGTGTTTGCGTGAAAGACTTCCCTCTCCTTTACCTGCTGGCTATTCGATCGCCTTCCGTATCCTGACCTCTCTTTCTCTCTCTCCCTTATTTTCTAGTTGCCTCACTGATTGTCTATTCCGGTTCTGACCCTTAGCCTGTACCCTGACTTTGACCTCACCTTCTCCCTCATGTTTGGCCATGCTGATCTGTGTTACTGCCCAGTTGCCCCGGTCTAAGTTCTTTGTCCCTGACACAACATGGCCTCATTTCATTTTAATGGAAGTCAATGGAACCAGACATTTTTAGTCAACGGAACCAGACTGTTGGTCCATCATCATGAGATTTCCACACGGTGTAAACAGCAGCTGCTGTGTTCAAACAATGCATAGAAGCACAAATCAACAAAAATGGAGATACGTGTTTTTTTCGTTGGGCAATACGCTACCTTCTAAACACCGTCTTTTTCTGGAGCGCCTATGTGGATTTCAGTGTGACAGCCCCAAGATGCATTTTTCATGAATCGGGTGCTGGACTGCATATTGAATTCCCTGTAGACTGGGATTTTAGCCACCGCTGGTGGTCCTGTATGCCCATACACTGCTTCCATACACCTGCAGATTCAGCTACTTCCTCACACTATGGTCTTTGGCCACGCCCACATGCTCAGTCCCTCCTTTTAGCCAATCATTAACATCTGCTCTGGAGCCATTTTCCACACATGGAGCAAGACATTCCCTGCACCGTAGCACCTCTTCCCAATCTATGGATCCCGTCACTCACACCCCACAGGGATTCATAGCCCTGGCATCCTTGTGCAGCGCCATCTGCAGGAGCCTGAAAGTACTACCACCTTAAACACACAGCCTGGTAAAGTCTTCACCAGCACATTCTAAAGACTTTCAATGGGAGGGTTCATGTCTGAAGATGATTCCTTGTGTTCCCTGATCCAATTGTCCACAATCTGAGCCTGACGAATCTCACGGTTTCTGTCCTCGTGCCATCAGGACAAAGAACAAATCCGGTGACGGGATCACCTGGTCATTCCGGTGGTCAGTTGACTTCATTTAATGCCATATGGGTACATTTCCGAACCTTGACCTGTCAAAAGGAAGATCCCCCCAGATCATAACACTGCCTCCAGAGGCTTGTACGAAAATGCTGATTCCATGCCACCAAGCTACGTGATGGTCCATGTGTTCATTAAATGGGCAGTGCCTGGAGTTCTCAGCTGGGCTGGGATTTGTGTTGGCCAAGGAAAACAATGGGAGGTCGAGATTTAAGGACCAGGATTCTCAGCCAGGTAACCCAATAATTTGATTTGGGTGAAGAGTGAATTGTTAAACTGCATGATAATGGCAGTGTGGTTTCGCATGATTCACGTCTGCAGGCTTCATGAATGGGTTCTTTCAGGAGCCTCGTAAAAACCAGAAGCTATTTAGGCTCGTCTTAAAAGCGGTGCCGCCCACCCCTGGATACCTGCTTCAGCACCGTGTTAAAGGCTTGTTAATGCTTGCTAAGTGCTTGTCGTGTGGTTTGTGCGGTGTTTTAAAGAATACCACAGGACAGGGAAGCGTGTACTTCAGCTTTATTTCCTCCTTCTGACTCTAATCTGGCAGTTATGCGACTTGCATTTGGTGCAAGGGTTCATCCGTATCTGTTTTTGGCAGGGGGGGTCCCTAGGGGCCTTCTAGGCCTCCAGGGAGGGCTTAATGATTTCTCTGAGCTGAAGACTAAAATACAAACTACCATCCTGAACAGGGAAATGATCCATCTGCGGTATCTAGGTAGATACAGTCGCGTGAGCTCTCCTATTGGTTAGGACTTCAGAAGCTGGACGGAAGTAACCAGTGATGGCTGTGCAGTAGAAACTCTTGAGATGATGAGCATTAACATCCTTCAGCTCTGGTACACCTTCACAAACCTGTGTTATGAAGATCAGACTGGTAGATTTAAATACAACACCGTGTCCACTCACACCTAATCACCGTCCCACTGACTGACTCGACTCTAATGACTCTAATTTCACCTCCACATACGCTGCTGAGGTTCACACCCCTGTACCCTCACAGATATACAGCAACACATTATTTACATGTTCAGTGGAGGATGAGACCATAAAGCAGACTGTAAGCCAAATGATTAACACAACCCAACACAGTACAATATAGCACAACACAACACGACATAACCCAACACAGTACAATACAACACAACCCAACACGACATAACCCAACACAACATAACCCAACCCAACACAGTACAATACAGCACAACACAACACGACATAACCCAACACGACATAACCCAAAACCAACAGCAGTACAAACATACAGCACAACCCACAACACAAGCAATACAACAACACGACATAACCCAACACAGTAAAATACAGCACAGCACAACATGACATAACACAACACAACCCAACACAGTACAATACAGCACAACACAACACAACCCAACACAGTACAATACAGCACCACAAAACATGACATAACACAACACAACCCAACACAGTACAATAGAGCACAACACAACACAACATAACCCAACACAGTACAATACAGCACAACACAACACAACCCAACACAGTACAATACAGCACCACAACACACTCACAACACAACCAAACAGGGTACAATTCAGCACAGCACAACACAACCCAACACAGTACAAACACACACACAAACCCAAACAACAGCAATACAACACAACACAACCCAACACAGTACAAAACAGCACAGCACAACATGACATAACCCAATACAAACCCAACACACTACAATACAGCATAACACAACACGACACAACAACACAACACAACACAGTACAATACATCACCACAAAACATGACATAACACAACACAACCCAACACAGTACAATACAGCACAACACAACACGACATAACCCAATACAACCCAACTCAGTACAATACAGCACACAGCACAAACATGAACATAACCCAACACAGTACAAACAACACAAAACACACAAACATATACCAGCATAACAGTACAAACACGACACAACACAGTTACAACACAACAACAACCATACACAGTAAACCAATGCAATTCACACCGACAACAACACAAAATAACACAGTACAATACAGTACAACACAGCACAACACAACCCAACACAGTACAATACAGCACAGCACAACATGACATAACCCAATACAGTACAATACAGCACAGCACAACACAACACAACATAACCCAACACAGTACAATACAGCACAACACAACACAACCCAACACAGTACAATACCTCACAACACAACCAAACAGGGTACAATTCAGCACAGCACAACACAACCCAACACAGTACAATACAACACAACACAACCCAACACAGTACAATACAACACAACACAACCCAACACAGTACAAAACAGCACAGCACAACATGACATAACCCAATACAAACCCAACACACTACAATACAGCATAACACAACACGACACAACATGACACAACACCATACAATGCAATTCAACACAACACAACATGACATAACACAACACAACCCAACACAGTACAATACAGCACAACACAACACGACATAACCCAATACAACCCAACTCAGTACAATACAGCACAGCACAACACAACACAACATAACCCAACACAGTGCAACACAACACAGTGGCAACATACAAACACAAAAGTACAACACAACACACAAACACCATACAATGCCACAGCACACAACACAACACAACATGACAATAACACAACCCACACAACACACAGTACAACACAGTACACATACAACAGCACAACACACGGCACAGCACCATGACATAACCAACCCAACCCAACACACTACAATACAGCATAACACAACACGACACAACACCATACAATGCAATTCAACACAACACAACATGACATAACACAACCCAACACAGTACAATACAGCACAACACAACACGGCATAACCCAATACAACCCAACTCAGTACAATACAGCACAGCACAACACAACACAACATAACCCAACACAGTACAATACAGCACAGCACAACACAACACAACATAACCCAACACAGTACAATACAGCACAGCACAACACAACACAACATAACCCAACACAGTACAATACAATGCAACACCATACAATAGAATACAGCACAACACTGTACAACACAATACCATACAATGCAGTTCAACACAGCACAACACAGTAGAACTCAACACAACACAGTACAACACAACAGAACACAACACAACCCAATACAATGCAGTTTAACACAAGACAACACAACCTAACACAGTACTGCACAGTACAGCACAACAGAACTTCACACATAACTAAGAACACCATGTACAGGTTAAAGCCACTCCACTACAGTAATATCTCCTGCAGTCCTCCGGTTGACCTTTGAGAGGAGAAGAAAAGGAGAGGGCTGGTGTAAGTGCTAAACCCACATCATACCATCATCTTCGTGTTTGCCCTGAAGGTGCTACAAAAACAGCAGGGCACGTGTGTCTGTGTGGTTTTTGGTGTTTTCACTGAGGTTCAATATCTGTGCAATAATATCTGTGCTTCCGCTGCTGGAGAGCCGCTCCCAACAGCGAGCTCAACCCTGAACTTCCTTCTGACCTTCAGAGTTTCTATCACTTCTGTCACAGAGCTTCACAGCTCGCTGCCTCGGTACTGCACACCGAGCCTCACGCCGAGTACAGGCAGCTGTAGCGCAGAGAGATTCTTCTTCTTCCTGGTTGAGAGATTTTTGTCCACTAACTATTCCTGCAGTCTCTGAGATATCAGCACCGTTCCGACTCTGGACCGTTCGGTCTGATCGGGACTGGAGGTTCCTCACAGTCCTCTACAGCCCTAGTGGCTATTTGTGTAATGAGGATGTGGCATGCTTTCGAGTGATGACTCAGATCGTTGGAGCTCCCATCATCCATCAGCATTATAATGAAAAGGCCTCTATGGCCTTATAGGAAAGTCTGTCCACTCACCTCGGCCATCTTGGTGACATCCCTGACTGATATCATCAATACTCATTGAGCTACACATACAGAAGTCTGTCTCTCAGTATGGCGTCGGGCCGCCGTGTTTGCTAACCCAACACGCCAGACGTCTCGGTATGGAGCTGTAGAGGTTCCTGATGGAGTCCTGTGATAATCCATCCCATGCAGCTTGAACATCTTCACACAGTTCCTGCACATGGTGCGGTAGGGGTGGAGGTGGAGTGACATCAGGCCTTCTGGACATGTAACAGCAAACCGTTCATCTTGGTGCTGACCACGGTGCCTCCACACACGGATTCGTTGGGCGTCTCCACCGAGACTAAAGCGGGACTGAAGATGCCCCGCTGCCATTCTGAGTCACTCCATGACAGTCTGGTACGACACCACTGCAGTCTTTGGTGACGGTGACGTGGTGTTAAGGACAGTCGTGGTAACGGTCTGTGTGCATGTAGTCCTGTGTGGTTCAGCCGTCTGCCAATGGTGCTGCACTAACAGGATGACCCATGGAGGACACCACTGCTCGCTGGGGATCGTGGCTGTTGGGTCAGTCAGGTACAGCGGTAAGACCCGTCCTTGCCTACGTCACATGTCTCACAATGTCAAACCTCCCCCCAAGTTTCATTCCTGCTGGTTGATTCCATCTGGGTGCAGCTATTTGTCCAGCTCTTCTTCTGATGAGGAGTGTCTATCCGTCTTAAAGCCAGAGCAGCAAGAACGTCCCGTTTCATTACAACTGGGAGCTGGGAAAGGACTGGATAATGATACAACGTAACGATCAGCTGCGGCTTGGGAAAAGTTAGGAACCTCCACTGTTCGGCGGAGATGATTCCAGGATTGGGACCTTGAGCATTGGCCCAAACCGAAACCATCTCCATCTCCACACAGTACAATAATGTACGATTACCAAAATGAGGAGAACGGGCGCTTGACCTCCTACAGCACTGTAATGTGGCCATTCGGCTGATTTGGCAGGATTAGCCCAGGCACCAGGGCATGTTAATACGCCGGCACCGGCCCTGGCACGACTGCCAATGTGCTGAGGCTCCGGAACAGAGACTGCCAGTGGTCTGGGAAGAGAGACAGTGGACGACTAATGCATCCTCTATTGAGTCTTTGGCGTCTTCGCAGGGCAGGCAAAACCCACTAACCGCAGTTACGGTCAGAACAGAGCTATGACCGAAATCTGGCGTTTGACGGTAAGCCGTATTCTGGTTTTCTGTTCAGTGCCTCTAGATACACACCAGTCAGCCAAAACATTACGACCACTTGCCCGAAAAGCCTGTTGGTCCTCTGTGTCCTGCCAAGACAGCTGGGAAGTAGAGCCACTCCGGATCGGACTCGTTGTTCCAGCACATCCCACAGATGCTGGATTGGACTGAGATCTGGGGGATTCAGAGGCCAGGACGAAACCGGGATCTCTTCCTCAAGACCATTTTGGTCAATGTCCGCAGTGCAGGAGGATGCATTATCCGGTTAAAGGAGGCTACTTCCATCGAGGGGTGCAGTCGCCATGAAGGGGCGTCGCTAAAACGCTGTTCAGGTAGGCAGTACATGTCAAACTGATGTCTACATGGACGCCCAGGCCCAGAAAAGTGTCCGGAGCATTACCGGCCCTCCGCGGTCTTCTTCCCACGTTGCATCCGGGAGCCGTCAATTACAATTAGAACTACGGTTTAGGAGCGTTTGTGTTTCCAGACGGAGGAGTTTGTCCTCCGCATTTAACCCATCCGTGCAGTCAAACACCCACCCACTCGCACTAGTGAGCACACTTCAGAGATCAGAGGACAGCCCTAGGAGCAGTTAATGGATAGGTGCCTTGTTCAAGGGCACCTCCGTCATGTTCTGTCGGCTCAGGGAGTTGAACCAGTAACCGTTTGGTCACAGACCTGGTTCCCTAACCTCCAGCCCACGACTGTGCTGGTATGCCTCAGGTACATGGTGCACTATAATAATAAACTGAGACTCATCAGACCAGGTGACCTTCGTCCACCTCTCCAGGGTCCAGTGTTGGTGCTTGGGTTTCCGTTGCCTTCAACAGTGTGTAGAGGCTAGCATGGGCATCCTCTGTGGTCTGCGTCTAGGCAGGCCTGGTTAGGTGCCTTGCTCAGAGACACACTACTTGTGTCCTGTTGACTCAGGGAGTTGAACCAGTAACCGTCCTGTCACAGACCTGGTTCCCTAACCTCCAGCCCACGACTGTGCTGGTATGCCTCAGGTACATGATGCACGTCCTGACACCCGGGCATTCACTTCATATGGAATAAACTGAGACTCATCAGACCAGGTGACCTTCGTCCACCTCTCCAGGGTCCAGTGTTGGTGCTTGGGTTTCCATTGCCTTCAACAGTGTGTAGGGGGGGGGCATGGGCACCCTCAGCTAGGCAGGCCTGGTTAGGTGGTTAGGTGCCTTGCTCAGAGACACACTACTCGTATCCTGTTGGCTCAGGAAGTTGAACCAGTAACCGTTTGGTCACAGACCTGGTTCCCTAACCTCCAGCCCACAACCGCAAATCAACACCCGGATGTTCCCTTCATATGGAAGAAAGTGGGACCCATCAAACAACGTGACCTTCGTCCACCCCTCCAGGGTCCAGTGTTGGTGCTAGGGTTTCCGTTGCTATCAGTGTATAGAGGCCAGCATGGGCACTCTGTGTGGTCTGCGTCTAGGCAGGCCTGGTTAGGTGCCTTGCTCCGAGACACACTAGCTGTATCCTGTTAGCTGAGGGAGTTGAACCAGTAACCGTCCGGTCACAGACCTGGTTCCCTAACCTCCAGCCCACGACTGTGCTGGTATGCCTCAGGTACATGGTGCACGTCCTGACACCCGGGGGTTCACTTCAGAAGGAACACTGAGGGATCATCAGACCAGGTGACCACATACCTTGTATTCCTGTCGGCTAGGAAGTGAACCACAGAAAACCGTTTGGTCACAGACCGCGTTCCCTAACCTCCAGCACCACAACGCCACAAATAACACCCGGATGTTCCTTCAGTGTATGGCAAGATAAACGTGGGACCCATCAAAACACACCAGTGACCCTTCGTTCCACCACTCTAGCAGGGTCCACACGTGTCTGTGCTAGGGTTCCGAAGGCTAATCCGTGTATAGAGGCCAGCAGGGCACTCGTTTGGTCTGCGTCTAGGCAGGCCTGGTTGTTAGGCCGCCACATGACTAACGAGAAGTAACAACGAGACACTGTATCCTGTATGAGCTGAGTGAGTTGAACACAAGTAACCGTCCGGTCCCAGACCTGGTTCCCTAACCTCCAGCCCGACGACTGTGCTAGGATGCCTCAGGTAGAGTGGTGCACAGTCTCTGACGACCGGGATTACTTCATATGGGACAGGTCCTCAAGTGACCTACAGAGAGGACTG
>JAMWET010001912.1:0-51789 GCA_024036415.1 Prochilodus magdalenae | reverse complement strand
GACGTTCCCATTAGGAGGTTTGCTGTGGACCAGATGCTGGATATAAACCAGATGTTGATTGTTTGGAGCCACGAACACAAACATTTCATATCAAACTCCACGGTAATAAAATAACGACATAACACAGTAAGAACATCTTCTGGAACATCTGTTAAGGTTTTCACTTAAATAACAACCAACACTGATAAAGCTCTCCTCTTATTTATAATCCATTTCATCATTAATACTGTCTCCTTGCCAACGTGTACATACCGCCGTGGTCGCGGTGTAAAACTATGATACAAGAACATGTAAAAGTCTATAACAAGAAACTGTTCCTAACTGAATTATTACAGGGAATATGTTTTGTTAGATGATGTGGATCTAATTTTGGAATGAAAAATGGATAATGAGTGGGAATGAAAGATAAAATCTATTCAGTTTTACAGTGACGATAAAGAGAAATGGGACACGGCAGCAATATCACTCATATACAGCTTTTATTATACAATTGTTTGTGAATTATACATAAAAACCATAAATACAGAAAATACATTAACGCTGCAGTAATACGGTCATATACCGTATAATAACAGTAATATGAAAATCTAGTAACGCTGCGTTGTGATACGGTCATATACCGTATAATAACCAGTACTATGAAATCAGTTAACGCTGCGTATTGCTTTTCTTATCAGCTGCCCTCGGATTCAGTGATCTGTCTGGGGCTGAAAGTCGGCTTAGTAAGCTCTCACTGATCGTGACCGGGTGTGTGTATTATTAACCGGGATCACTGAGTGTTCCCCAAACAGCATCAGCTGTGTTCAACCTGCTTGAAACCGTCCACTAGTGTCCTCCTTGATGATCATCTCCTCCTAGCTGTGGTCCTCCTCTCTGAACCCCTCTCTGAGTCTCCGTCGTCATTGTCTCTAACCTCTCTCTCTCCTTTTCCCTCCAATCCTACAATCAAAATCTTTTCTGTTTTCTTTGTTAAAATTCCCATAAAAAGATAACAGATTCTCTTGCTGGAGTTCAGGCAGGAGGATCTTCATGAAACTTTCTCATCTGCCTCCATTCTGGGCTTCTCCTTCATACGGTCGTCCCTGATCTCCTCCATCTCCTGTCCGGTGCCTCTCCTCCATCTCCCCTCCTCTCATTTTCAGGTCTCTTCTTTCAGTCTCTCTAACGCCAACCAGATAACTCATCGTCCTGCCTGAATCTCTCTCTCCACCTCTCGCTCCTAGCTCTCCCGTTCTCTCTTCTCATGCTCTTTCCTCTTTATCAGGGGGGGTAGTTGTAGTAGTTTAATATATCCGGTCTTCGGAGTGGAGCTGATTTAGTTTTGTGTGTGAAGCCTGAAAAGTTGGGTTCTGTAAACTTCATTGGAGCGTCTCCTTCTACACATCTCTCCAGTTTCTCTCTAGATTCTCATTTCCTTTCGTTCTCTTCTCTTTCATCTCCTCTAATCTGTCTCTCATCATTGTTCGCTCAATCTCTCTGAATCTGTAGACTCCTGTCTCCAGGTAGACTACTCATCTTTTGCTGGTGTAGACCTCCTGCTCTGTGCTTACCTTCCACCGATCGTCTCTATCTTCTCCAGCCAAGCTCTTGAGGTTTGACGAACCCTCGGTCCTCTCGTCCTTTAATGTTGAGTGAACAGTGAAACCTGTTGCCCTAGAGATGCAATATTCTCTTACATACGTCTCTAGAGATCGGAGTCTGTGCATGGTTTTTCCGTGTACTGGATAAACTCTTCAGATGTTCTTCCTCGGTGGGATCTTCATCAGTCAACAGTGAGAGAGGATCATGGTGTTCGCGTCCAACATCTCTCTATCCAAAGATCTCCTCCAATTTCTCCAGCATCCCTCTCTCGCCTCTCACTGGAGGTATGCTGCTTCACGTGTGTGGTATGACTATTGAGGAAAGGCGTGGGGGTCCGGGTGGCAGACGTCACAGAGCGGACACACTGTACCCACGTCCTGGTCTCGAGCTCCTCCAGAGGAGAGTTCAGGACAGAACCAGTCAGGAGTGTCCACCACAGTCACCTGCCTCCCAGCACCAGCCACCTCCCCTGTCATGCTCTCACCTCTGCTTGCGTCACTGTAGAGGGACGCTCCGGAAAGCCTTTTGTGCTAGTCCTCTGCCTCTCCTGCCCAGGGATGGTGTTTCCTGCCTTGCACTCTTCCCACCATCCAGTCCTCCCCAGCACGACCAGCCGGAACGTTCTGCTACAGGAACTGACCCACTGGAGAGCCTTGAAAACTACAGGATTCTAACCACTACACCCCCCTGCAGATCCACAAGGATGAGGATTAAATCTCTTGTATATTGCTGATGATTTATTCTGTTCCGAGAAATGTAAGAATATATTATATGAAGCTGGAATTAATTACTGTATGGAGGACGTCCTTCTTTACTGTGTCTTCTCCTGAGTGGTGCTGCAGATTCTGGAGTCTCTCCACTCACTATGAAACAGAAGGACCACATATAATTAAGACTGTTATTGAGCAGTTTGTAGATGGTATATAGTGTGAAAGCTCTATATGAGTTTAATATTCTGCTGTGTAATGTTATGTTCCTACAAAAATCTGAATTATAATAAAATATAGTAATATACATATTTAAACATTAAATATTTTAATTTAATGTTGTAATTTCATGCAACTGTAGTATTTTCTTACAGTTTGGAGGCTCAAGCTCTTTGCTGTTTCTTTTCCTGGCTGGGACTGATGAGTCTGGATCTGTTCTTTCCTGCAGCTGCTTGTTTCTCTCCTCTAGAAGTCTGTCTTTCTCCTCCACCTGCTTCTCTCTTTCCATTAGCTGTGTGTTTCTCCTCACTTAGAAGTTTCTCCTTCTCTTCAAGCTGTTTGTCTTTTTTCCCTCAGTTCAGTTTTCTGTTTTGTTCCAGTAGGATCATCATTCTCCTGTGAGTTTGCTGCTCTTTGTCCTGCAGTTCCTTTCTTCAGTGTGTATCAGTCTGCGTCTTTACTGCTGTCCACCTCTTTCACTGTGTCCTCCAGTGGAGTCTCTTTCTCTCTCAGCAGTTTGATCTGATTCTCCAGTTGTGTGTCTTTATCTTTAAGCTGTTTCTGATTCATCTCAGATTCTTTGGTCATTTGTTCTAGCTTGTCTTTCGTCTCCTGTTTCTCTCTCTCTTCTAGCATCTTCTCGTTCATCTGAAGAGTCTTTGTGTTTTTTGTCAGAGGTTTTTCTTTTTCTTGGATTAGTTTGTCTTTCTCCATCAGTTGAGTATTTCTCTCCAGTAAAATGCTCTCTTTGTCTTTAAGACGTTTGGACAGTTCTGGTAACTCTGTAAGAAACACATTCATTAACATTCAGGACACAACTGAGCAGCACACTGATTCATATATAACTGATCATATGTCCCCATAAAACTCAGGGACTGCTGGTGATCAGGATCAGGAACTGCAGCACAGAACAGCAGAAGAAGCTGAACCACCAGAACCTTTCAGTCTAGTACCCAACAGCAGAACCTAAATACCTTAGAGTATATGTAGCTCTGCCATAACATATCTACAGTAGTCCAAACCTCCAATCTGTCTTTACCAGAACAGCATGATAGCAAGAAGTCTCTAACACTGTAGCAGAGTGATCTGAAAATATTACTGTAAATATGAAATATGATAATTTAATAACTTTATGATATATAATAACAACCTTATAACATTATTAATATTGATTAATTCACTATATCAGAAACAGAATGGTTTACAGAAACATTAAAATTGAATAGATTTGACTGTCGCTGGTTTTGTATCTCCTTCAAAACTCACTGCTCTGCTCAACAGACTCTTTCATCTTTATTCTCTCCTCTTCTGTCCATTCTCTGTGGATCTGTGGAAGGGAATAAAACAAAGTGATGATTTCATGATGGTTGATGTGTCAGTATTAGTCACTGAGAGCTGATATAACAGTGTTTAGAAACATTATACTGCTACTGAGCAAAACAATACTTTATTAATATTTTAATATGCATTAATATCAGTGAGCTCAAATGCTGGACACAGAAAACTAAACTCTAGGAAGGAAAAACAGAGTAGTGAACAAACTGAACATCATGCATTTCTGGAACATTGATTAGATTATCTGTGTGTCTCTGTGGCTAATTATAAACTGGGGAGCAGTGAAAAACATTAATCAGCTCATATCTTACTGTGTATGTGTTATAATTCCCAACTAAACACCACAATATTATACTGTGTTAATGAAACCATCATTCATGTAGAAACACTCCTCTCTATTTCAGTCTGTCTTACACTCCTCTCCCTGCACTCTCTCCTCTCTTATCTGTCTATTACAGACTGTAAAAGTGAAGCTGGAGCTCATGTGTAATGAAACACAAATGACCATGTGACTTTCTAAAGGATAAAATCTAATACAACACATTTACCGGCCTGTAAAGACTGTGGACTAGATTAGTGCACCATCAGTCCATCTACAACTGCTCCACAGACTACAGAAACACAGGAGGAGCTCCTCTGTAGTGGAGAAGAATATGATCTATTTAACTTGAGTACATGAGTAGAAGAACAGGGTGGAGATGAGAGAGAACTGCAGACTAAATAAGAGAAGCTGATTAATCCACTCATTTCAGCATATTTTGTAGTGAATTGTGGAGGGTGTATATACAAGTTCTCTGTGTTCACCTGAACCCTAGTGTGTGAGTGTGTGTTCCTGTAACACCTCTAGTCCTATTAAAGTAGTATGTGAACCTGCTCAGAAATTAACAAGTAACCCGACCTGCTCATTATTCACTATGTACTTCTTAAAGCAGATATTGCCTGCAGTTCAGACCCCAAAAAGGTCAAAGGCGGCCAATCTGTGAGGACCGGAAATATGCTAATAATATTATCACAAATTAAATTTATTATCACAAATTATACCATACTGATTTTCTTTGTCTTTCATCAAAATCAGATTTGTGGAGTTTTTTGAGAAACACTCGAACTGAGTCCTTCTTTTCTGAGGTCCTGCGTTAGTTGGTTCGTTATTGACTAAGACTGATCACTTTCAGGAAACTCACCTCAGATCAGTTAATTTAAAAGATCTAATCTACTCTACATGAAATGTTCAGAAATGATTGTACACATACACATATGATCTAGAACACTGGAACTGAATGGAAGTGCAGGAGATGAGAGGATCTCAGTGATCAGGTCTTTCAGTGCTGCTGACCCTTCATTATGTGCTGCTTGTTGTGAGTCACTGACATAGAGACTCATCCAAACAGGCAGCTCCTGCTGTGTGAGTATTCTGAGCTGTGTTCAGTAACGGAGGAGAGGAGAACTACAGTAATGGGAGACACTCTCATCGTTTACCAGCAGTAAAAGAATAAATACACTTATTTACTTACCCACAGTCCTGTAGAAAAGAAACAGAGGGAAACACAAAGTTAGAGAAATATCCATGAGATACTTTTCTACAGTTAGAAACTAAATAAACAATCTTTTCAGCTCTTTATCTCCTTATCAGAAATCTCCTTTTCTCATCTGTACTGTAGTTTATCATCCTTCACTACTGCACTGTCACTCAGTGCTCTCAGTACAACTCCATGAAGATGTTCAGCTACACAGTTAAAGTATAAACCTACAGCAGAAACTGTAGGACTAATACATTAAACCTAAGTTTACTACAGTAATAGTGAAATATGACAAATGCTGTGATATAAATATATGAAGCTGTATTGAGAATGTATGAATATGAATAATTAAAATTGAGGTAGCAATGTACCTGATTTTATTCAGCTGTAATAAATCCTCTGAATGAAAGAATGTAAAGTAAAATAATACTTCAGATGATTAAAATTAATATTTAAAATACAAACCTCAAACTAATCCTCAAAACTAAAACCTTCTAATCAGCATCTGCCCTGTTTGTCTTTTACAGTGTTTGTAGTTAAAATAACTCTTAACTGTAAAACTGTAGTATTGCTGTGATCTTACAATGTAGAGAATGTTCACCTTCATTACTAGTTCTACAGGCTGGAGACTCATCCATATACATTCTTTATCTTTTAAAGGTATTAATGTGATTATACCATAAAGATAAGATTGAATTTACTGTAATATTAATAAAACTGTTATGAATAAAATCTCATTACTGCTATAACATTTTTTCTTATTATAGTTTAGTAATTTATTATAAGTTGAAAACATTCTTTACAACATCAACATTCTTCATCAACAATCAAAACACCAACATAAAAACATTGCATACTGATTTATACTCACCGTTTCCCAGCATCGATCGCCGCTGTAAAGTGAAAAATGTAGTGTGAATATTTCATGTATGGAATTATAAGTGAATTATTATATTTAAATATCAGGAGAACTGGAGATTTAACTACATATGTGGAAAATGCTGCACTGTTAGTGGAGTGTCTTTTCTTTTTGAGGATCTGATACAGAATATTTTATTTGCTGCTGTAACTTTAGTCTGAGTCCTCCCCTCTCTCCCTGTCTGCCTGTCTGTCTGCCTGTCTGTCTCTCTGTATTTCCTGAAGCTGATTTATAGAGAATATGTATATGAAGAGAGACGTCATTACATCACCAACACAAACTGTTAGAAGTGTTTCTCTCTGCTGATTGAACTTTACTATCCCACTCAGGATACGAGTAATTTTAAAATTCAGCCAAACAGCCAATTACAAACACACACAGATCTAAATCTACCTTATACAGCTTTACTGTAAACTCAAATTAGAGAAACGGTTTAGAAAGAACAGCAGCTCCGTGCTCAGCTTACAGCTCCTACTCAGAATACAGTCTGGAACTGTTAGTGTAGATCTACTCTGTTTACAGCTCAGTACGTGAAGCTACAGTAAGTAAAATAAAATAAGAGTTCTTTCTCAAAAGCACACATAAGAGAATTTCTAATAAACTAAATGAATCTAAATCAATAAATCTAAATTTGACTCTTCAAAACAAAGAGCGGTGAGTTGTGTGTGTTTGGGAAGGACCAATGATGCACTACTTGTGAGGAACAGTGAGGAACTCAAAGCTGCCAGATGGCCGCCTGAAGTACAGCACACAGATCACAGCCCACTTCAACACCAACTCGGATCAGAGGAGCATGTGGTGCAGCTTGAAGTTAAGGGTTTTTTCTCTTTGTTTTACGTTTATTGGAACTTTTATATTAATAGGACTTGTCACTATGCAGAAGTGTGCTGGCATACTGGTATATGCAGCTCCCATCCTACTTGCCTCCTTTTAGCTGTTTAGTGCGTAAGCTATTAACTAACTGCACTAGCCTCGAAGAACAGCAACATATTTGTTATGGAATGGTTCCTTTACACAGTTCCTGGCATCTGTGTCACTGCGGGGTTGTGTGCTACACAGCAACAAAACACAACTTGCACGTTGATTGGGCTGATTTAACTTCTGTCTACTGGTATGGTAATTTGCTCTGATTAGTAGCAGGATATTTCTCTTTTTGAGATCATGCCTATAATTATAACCCATGCTATACTCATTTTTAAATGCTTGTGTTTAGGTCCTGTTTGGAACATTGCCATTGACCAGTCTAGGTGGCATGCGACACATTTAAAGGGCCCTAAAACCACCACTGCACCTTGGCTACTGACTTTTTTAAGATATACATGGTCACTCATTACAGCTACTACTGTTTTGCCTTGTTTTGTTGGTTTGTTTGCTTAAACTTGTGTTATTTTGAAATTTGCTTTCCTTTTGGGGTACTTTTCCAAAGCTTTAATACTTTGGTTGGTTAACCATTAAAATCTTGGGTTTTGTTTTTTAACATACTCTTTGTTTGTTTGTTTTATTGTTAGTTTTGTTCTTTGTATTTGTTTAGAATGGGGGGTTCAGGTACAAACCGAATTCCAAAAAAGTTGGGACACTAAACAAATTGCGAATAAAAACTGAATGCAATGATGTGGAGGTGCCAACATCTAATATTTTATTCAGAATAGAACACAAATCACAGATCAAAAACTGAGAGAATGTATCATTTTAAGGGGAAAATATGTTGTTTCAAAATTTCATGGCATCAACAAATCAACAAAGGCCATTTTTACCACTGTGTGGCATCCCCCCTTTTTTTACAACGCTCAACAGACGTCTGGGGACAGAGGAGACCAGTTTCTCAAGTTTAGAAATAGGAATGCTCTCCCATTCATGTCTAATACAGGCCTCTAACTGTTCAATCGTCTTGGGCCTTCTTTGTCGCACCTTCCTCTTTATGATGTGCCAAATGTAGGTGAAAAATCTGCAAATCTGAAAAAACTTTTGATCTGTGATTTGTGTTCTATTCTGAATAAAATATTAGATGTTGGCACCTCCACATCATTGCATTCAGTTTTTATTCACAATTTGTTTAGTGTCCCAACTTTTTTGGAATCCGGTTTGTATATTGGCTGGGTGGTTCCTGGTTTTAAGTTCTGTGGCTTGTGGCTGCTGTTTATGGAAAGGCAGCTGAGTGCATAAAGTGTCCTCCTGCTTGTCTTTGTGCCTCAGTTATTGAATACATCATCTGTTTCCCTCAAACCCATGTCTCTGAAGCTAGTACACCTGCAGCTTTGCCACCACATTGTCCTTTGTGGCTGCTGACTCAAGTACAAAGTGGTGAGTTTGCTGGTTAGAGTTATCAAAGTGGTGAGTGAATCACCTGCAGTGATCCCCGCTCTAGCTCAGGCTCAGGCAGCACAGATCAGTCCCATTTTGGAAAAGATTAAGACTGTAGATTTGTCCATTCTCCCTCATGTAGAGCAGGTTATGGTTCAGTGTTCTATATATAGTAATATAGACCTATTCCAATATCTGACAATGATGCAGCTTTTCTTATCACTGTTATACTGATAATACACAGCTCATGTTTTCTTTCCCATCATCTGACACACAGGTATGCAACCGCATCTCAGCATGCCTGACTGACATTAGCTCATTGATGATCTGATAAATCGAAGATCACCATGATCTTGCCATCTCATTCGCGAACTCCTTGTTCACCCTGACTGAGGATGCAAGAAGTCTTGGAGTGACTCTGGATGGCCAGTTATCGTTCTCGGCTCATATAGCGAACCTGACTCGGTCGTGCAGATTCCTCCTCTACAACATCCAGAGGATATGACCCTTCCTTTCTCAGGAGGCCACCAAGCTGCTGGTCCAGTCTCTGGTCATTTCAAGGCTAGACTATTGCAACTTGCTCCTGGCTGGTCTTCCTCTACAGGCCATCAGACCCCTGCAACTGGTTCCAGAACGCAGCAGATCGACTCATCTTCAATCTTAAAGTTCACCCACGTGACTCCACTGATGCGCTCCCTTCATTGGCTTCCTGTTGCTGCCGCATCAGATTTAAAACTCTGATTCTTGCCTACAAAGCCAAGAATGAACCAGCCCCTCCCTACCTTATGGCAATGGTGAAGAGTCAATCTGTACCTCGAACCCTTCAAGTACACTTCAAGTACAGCTCGACTCGAACCACCATCCTTGAAGACTCATGGAAGACAAGCGTCCAGACTCTTCTCTGTCCTGGCTTCCAAATGGTGGAATGAACTCCCGCTGGCAAACAGCGGAGTCGCTCGCGGTCTTCAAAAGCAGATTACAGACCCATCTCTTCGTAATGCACTGAAGTGAGTGAGCACTAGTAGATGTATACGTTATAGCTGTATGTTGAAATATTGTTTTGCACTTATATTCATAATGACCTTTCTTCTCTATAGGTATGAGCGCTGGGCTAGGGTTGCCAGGTAGTGCACTTTTGAATATGGACTGAAATACATTATGATGTGTGTGTTAGATGCCTGTTTTAGAGTGTAATGTATGTGATTAAATCGATTAAATCGATTAAATTGAGTGTATAAATCAGTCGTTTACCAGCAGTGAAAGAATAAATACACTTATTTACTTACCCTCCGTGCTGCAGAATGGAAACAGAAGGAAACACAAAGTTAGAGAAATATCCATGAGATACTTTTCTACAGTTAGAAACTAAATAAACAATCTTTTCAGCCCTTTATCTTCTTATCAGAAATCTCCTTTTCTCATCTGTACTGTAGTTTATCATCCTTCACTACTGCACTGTCACTCAACGCTCTCAGTACAACTCCATTAAGATGTTCAGCTACACGGTTAAACCTACAGCAGAAACTCAACACTGATAGAAATGATTAATAACACTTTACATTAAGCTTCATCATTTTCAGAAATGAATTATGCATTATGCTTTATTAATAATGAAAGATGTGAGAAGGAATTGTTTTTCATGTAGCAGTTAACATCACATTTACAGAATTAACAGACAGATTATGAGAAATGTGTTTAAGTTCAGGGTCAGAATAGAGGAAAACTTGGACAAGCCTCTTTATTGGTGAACTCCACTCCCCACCTACATAACTAGTCTAGATAGGACTGAAGTGTGAGTACAGATGCATGTTCAATATTAACTTCACACTACATGATCTGCAGCTTTAACTGGAAAGGGAAAATTTGTAAATTGAAAAGTTAAAGTTTAAAAGCTGTAATACCTCAAATTCCCTGCCACCTTAAATTCACTGCTACCCTAAATTTTTGCCACCCTAAATTCACTGCTACCCTAAATTTCACTGCTACCTTAAATTCCCTGCCACCTTAATTTCACTGCTGCCTTAAAATCGATGCCACCTTAAAATCTATTGCCACCTTAAAATCTATTGCCACCTTAAAATTTCTGCCACCTTAAAATCTATTGCCACCTTAAAATAACTTCCGTGTTAAATGTCACCCTAAATTTGCTGTAAATTCACTGCTACATTAAATTCCGTCACCTTAATTTTCTTGCCACCTTAGATTCCCTGCAACCTTTATTAGTCTAATAATTAATATATATTGTGTGTGTTATATCAGTTATAGACCCATATCACTTATGAATACAGACATAAAGATTATAAGCAATACTCTAGGCCAATAAAATGAAAACTGTTATCCATGACTTAATACACCATGACCAAACAGGTTTTATCAAAGGCTGATACTCCCCCAACTATATATGTGCAGGATGCTTAATATAACCAATTACACTTCTCATCAAAAAATACCAATGCCAGTTATCACCCTAGATGCAGAAAAAGCTTTTGATAGAGTTAATTGGAAATTTCTATTTACCACATAAAACAGATTTGGATCTGGAGACCTGTTTATTAAAATGTTTCTACGATTCCCATACCAACCTGGTTTAAATCTCCGTATACTAATACAATTGGATTTCATTGGAAAAATAAACCACACAGAATGAAACTCATTACATACAGAATCCAAAGCCCTACGGTGGCAGCACCAAATTTTCATCATTACTTTCTTGCAAATCAACTTATCAGTATATATTAATATGCATAAAACCCAGCACAGCAGAGGGATCATGGATAGACATTGAACAAACATTATGCAAAGATATTCAAATGGCAGACTTACTATTTATTAGTCTATCAATTAAAAACATCCATGCTTTGACAATATAACTATATCTAACTCTGATGGCCTGGTGAAACTTTAATAAGATAACTAATTCAAAACATTTACACCAACCACCCATCCTTCCACCTGGAACAACCCAGAATATCACAAGTACAGGATTGGGAGTACTGACTTCTTACAGTACAACCAGATAAGATCTCCTGTGTCTTCAAAAATCAATTCATGAAAACGAAACATGTTACACTTGTCTTTATCAATATCAGTATTCATTTATATTTCTGCTTCTAAAAATAGCTATCCAAAATATATGAAATAATATAAAAATCAAACCACAAAATCCATCTATCAACCAGACAATGAAAGGACAATGTGTCCTCAGCTCCTGATGCTGATTTTTGGATCAAGGTGTGTAATGATAATGCTAATTGTGTGGTATTTGGTGAACAAAACGGGCAAAATACAACTTTGTTTCACTCACAGTTAAAGACTTACAGACTGTAATGTCATGATTTTCACTGAAACATAGCTAAATGGTTGCGTACCCAACAATACTATTGAGCTAGCCGGTTGCTACACCCTCTGTGCAGAAAAAACATCAGATGAATCTGGTAAAACTTGAGGTGGTGGACTATGCATTTATATTAACAAAGCTTGGTGCATGAACTCTAACCTTAAATTTCTCATGGTTAAGTGTAGACCTTTTTATCTGCCAAGGGAGTTTAGTTCCACTATAGTAACAGCAGTCTATATCCTCCCCCAGATGCTAATGCCAAGCTTGCTATAAACAAATTTTATATAGTCATTAGCAAACAACAGACTGCTCATCCAGAGGCTGCTGTTTTAGTTGCTGTGATGTTAACCACTCAAATTTAAAGACAGCACTCCTAAAATTCCATCAGCATGAGAAAGCAAAACCTTGGATCATACACAAACATCACTGGAGCCTACACCGTGACCCCTCTCCCTCATCTAGGACAGTCAAACTACCTTCCTTTGTCCCTCCCCCTCAAGTACTCTCTACTTAATCAACGTGTGAAGCCATCAGTAACAATTATCAAAGTGTGGCCAACAGACGCTGTACTTCAAGACAGCTACTAGTACCAGACCCTCTGCAGACCACCAGCCCCTCACAATCTTCTTCTCTGATGTCTACACTGCACTGAGTCAGATCAACGCATACAAGGCAGCTGGTCCAGACAGCATTCCGGGCATGTGCTGAGAGCATGTGCAGAGCAGCTTACTGGAATCTTTACAGACAATTTCAACTTTTTTTCAAATTTTCAACAAAACACTCCAGCCCTATGTGCCTCAAGACTACCACCATGTAGCACACACACCCATTTTTATATGACAAACAACTTTTTTAGACTGCTGCTAACCAGTATAGAGACAAGTCATCTAAGGAGCCACACAAACACCCAAAGTGCTTTGAGCGACTGGTCCTGGAATACCTGAATAACTGCCTACCACCTACTCTGGACCCACAGCAGATTGCATACCGCAACAATTAGAGAACAGAGGATGCAGTCTCCATAGCGCTGCACTCTGTGCTCACACATCTATACAATAACAACACATGCACACGAATGCTGTTTCTTGATTTCAGCTCAGCATTCAATACCGTAATCCCTGGCAGTTAGTCATCAAACTTGGAGATCATTAACACCTCCCTCTGTTGCTGGGTCAAGGACTTTCTGACCAAAAGGCCTTAGCACGTTAGGTCAGGCCACACTTACTCCACCACCATCTTAATCAGTACAGGCATACCTCAAGGCGGCGTGCTCACCAGCAACAACAATCAGCCTACAGAGTGGGAGTACAGCACCTGGCCACATGGTGCACTAACAATAACCTGCTCCTTAACACCAGCAAAACAAAGGAGCTCATCATGGACTTCAGGAGGGAGAGAGGAGGCATGCATAACCCCATCCACATCGATGGGATGGCTACTGAACATGTCTTCAGCTTTAAGTCAAGAGGACATGCTGTCTGCGTCAAGCTTGCAGCATTCTTAAGGACTCCTCCCACCCTGCCCATAACTTATTTCCTCTCTTGTCCACTGTACCAAGACAAGCAGATTGAGGAACAGTTTTTTCCCCAGAGCTGTCTCCTTACTGAACTCTGTCCCCCGTTAACCCCCTCATATCTCTTCTTCACTTCTGCACTACATCCTGCACTTGCTGCATATTGCACTTCTGGTTAGATGCTAAACTGAATTTCTTTGCTTTGTACTTGTACATGTGTAATGATAAAAAGTTGAATCTAATCTAAGATGTTTAAAATTGGATTTACAACCTGTACACGCTGTACTCAAAATACTACTGACAACTATGTTCATGCAATAAAGCACTCCCATTAACATGTTCCAGCGAGGGGAATCATATTATCCAGCCAGCCTATCCAGCTCTCAGCATCTCTGTGCCTCTTAAGAGACATATCTAATAGGATCTTGTTTGTGGCGCTAATCATTGCCAAGGAAACCAAGAACTAAAAAAAAACAACATAACATTTAGCATTACTCACTGGAAACACCTATTAATAGACAATATATCAACGGAGAATCCTCTGAATTAATCAATCACAAAACCACCAACATAAACAGGACATCTCTCATAAAAGCTTTCCAGTAACTTCTGAATTTATGTCGTACACTAGATATAATTCCCCCCAGAGCCATATATATATAATATATTGGTATTATATATAGCCATATTGACAATAAATACTAATCATGACCTAATAATGATAATTTCTCCATCATTCTTTGCCATTAGCTCTGAGTTTAAGGTAACTTTTGCAGTGTTTTTTTCTTATTTCTGTCTGTTCATCTCATTCTGAGATCAGACTCTGATGATGACGTTGGGTTTATATAGAGTGACCTTCTGGATACTTACTGAACACTTCTACTGTACACTCCTCTGTTGTGTCTCCATTGGTGACCTGACACAGATAAATTCCTGTATCTGAATCTCTGCAGTGTCTGATCTGTAAGGAGACGTTTCCTCTCTGCAGCTCCTGAGTGAACAGACTCACTCTTCCTTCGTAGCCCCTCCCCTCTTTCACCTGCCTGTCCTTATATAAACAAACACAGTCCGTCTCCTTAAACCACCTGATCTCCATGGTAACAGCACTGAGTTCAGGAGACAGGTGACAGGAGAGAGTGACATCAGGGGGAGATTGATCCCCTTCATCATCACGTGGTCCAGTGAGTGTAAAGTGCTCTGTGTAGAAACACACACACATTAATAGCTGTAGGTCGTGTGTCTCCACAGTAAAAATAAACTCTCTGATAGAATATTATTTAATGATGTTCACAGTAAAACCTTTTGTAGCTTCTGGAAGTTTCACTTACTGTTACTTGCAGTCGCCATCTTTATCTCTCTACCTCCTCCTACAGACTCACACTAATACAGTCCTACAGAGAGAGAGAAAGAGAGAGAGAGAGACAGAGAGAGAGAGAGAGAAAGAGACTGATCATCAAGTGCTGTTGCATTGGATGTTCACATGACAAAGTATTAAATATACTTTATAAAAAGTTGATATTTTGTATTTTGTAGTGATTATTAGGCACTGGGGCTGCCTGCAGAGTAGACCTGTCTCCCCTTAAAACATGCGGCATTGCTGAATTCAAAATATAAAGAGTGTCAGTGTGGTCACACAGCTGAAGACTCAATAACAGAGTAATCGCAAAAAAAGGGAAAGTGGTAAACATGCTTCTGTCACGCCTTTATTGAACCATTTTGCGGGAGGTCTATTATATAGTATATGTACAGAAACAGTTCACAAGGTAAATTATAGCTTAGTGTGTTTTATGCCGTTTTCTGTTTAACACTGCTGATAATGAGTTAATGATTTAATAGCTTACTGTACACACACTCACTCTGTAGCTGACATTAAAACGGTTCTAAGAACGATTAGTATCTGTTTTTTCTTACCTTAATTACTCTTCATAAACTTCCTCCTCCTTAGATGAAATGGTCCATGTTTCAGAAAAAACAGCTGTTGTAACAACAAAACCATCAGTTAGTAAAGTAACAGAGTTTTATTCTACTTGTACTTCATGTTTAAACCTCGATGCTGTAAAAGTCCTGAAGCAGATTAAACTACATTCACCTTCAGACACTGAGGTAAACTAATCCCACTGAGCTCCAGCAGCACCGACTGTACTTCCTCCCTCGTAATAGTTTCAGTTCAGATTAAATATCAATACTGTGGAACATAACCTCTCTAATGTCCAGCGTCAGGATCTTACACCTGAAGATGATCTTTACTCTCTGAAGAAGTTTATGGGTCTGAAGTTCATCACTAGTTTAATGAGTAACTCTCTCTCTCTCCCTCCTTCTGTTGGGTGCAGCTGTTAGTACCTCCCCCTGCTGACTCTCTGACTGGAAATCACAGATTAAGAGACTCTACAGACGTTCATGTATTTAAATAAATCAAAATACTGAGATTACTGGGTGAAGATCAGTTGAACAGACACAACAGATGATTTACAGTAAAGAAGATTTTATAAGCATAGTTCCATATTTATGCTCTCTAATGAACATGACTGTAATACATTGTTTATACGTGATGTCAGATATCTTCTGTTACTTAAATTAATCAATAATGACAAAATTTTTTGACACACTTAAGCAGAATTAAAACGAACTTCCTGACAAGAAATATACAACCTGGTACATCTACTGCCTGTCTACACACCCATTGTTCACAGGCACTCAGCCAATACAAACAAGAGAGGAGTTTGTCCAGTGAGGCTTATGAGGCTCTGAAGGACAGCTTTGAAAAGACAGTCTGGGAAGTTCTCCGTAAGCCACATGGTGAGGATGTTGACAGCCTCACAAACTGCATCACAGACTACATAAACATGGTGTCCACCAAGACAGTACAGTGTTTTTCCAATAACAAGTCCTGGGTTACCTCAGACGTGAAGGCTCTTCTGAATGAGAAGAAGGTGGCATTTAGGTCAGGAAACAAGGAGGAAATGAGCAGGATGCAGAAGGAACTGAGAAGGAAAATCAGGGAGAGCAAGAACCATTATGAAAAAAAATGTAAGGCTACCTGCAGCAGAACAATGTGAACGGAATCTGGAGGGTCTTAAAAACCCTCTCAGGATTTAAAGAGTCCAACAGGCAGCCTACAGGAGACTCACAATGGGCAAACAACCTAAATGCCTTCAACAGATTCGATCTGACATCAGCCCGTCATCTGACCAGCCCACACCACTGCCTTCAATGTCCAACACTTAAGATTTTATCTGTCCTTAACTAGAGAGCAAGTAAGGAGGGAGCTAAGTGAGATGAAGGTGAGGAAGGCAGTGGGTCCAGATAACATTAATCCTGGACATCTTGTACTTACTGCCAACATCACTATACTTCTCATACTCTGAGTGCTCAGATAATCAGTATTTATTTAGGTAAAAGCCAAGATCATCAGTATTTATGTAACTGGTAACTGTGAAATATCTATACAATATCTGTGCAATTTCTTTCAGTAACTGGGCAATGTACACACTATCTGTGTAATTATGCATGTAAAATTGGGTCATTTATATAATTTATGCTGGCCTTTTTGCTGAACAATAGATATTTAGATTTATTTTTAGAACTTGTTTGTATAAAAGTTATATATAAAAAACAAGTTTATATACAATATACACATAACGTCTTATTCTAATATCTTGTATTTTGCATAATCCTGCTCTGTATCTGTTTACTGTATATTCTGCTGTAACAATGTCCCCATGTGGGATAATAAAAGGCCCGTATCTTGTTACAGGTTCCTCTATAACATAAATTAAGGTCAGGACTTTGACTTTACTATAGTAAAACTTTAACTTTATATAACCATAACAGGCCAAACCCATGAATTGTAATGTTGGAATGCAGTGTTTTCCTTTCTCCAAACATAATGCTTCTCAGTTAAACCAAAAAGATCAGTTTTGGTCTCATCCATCAACAAAAGAATGCTCAGATAGCAGCTTTCTCTTTAAAACTCTGTCATTCACACCATTATTTTTCAGAGTTATCCTGATGGTGGACTCATAAACATTAACATTGTGAGAAAGACTGTTAGCTCCATAGAAGCTCAATACCTTGAGTTCCTTTGTGACTATTACACAGCTTGCTCCTGGAGTCATCAGTGTTGGTGACTGACTCCTGGAGAGCATAATAAGGATCCTGAATTTCCTCCATTTGAACAGAATCTGTCTGACTGTAGATTGGTAGAGGCCAAACTGTTCTGTAACCTGCTCCTGCCTAATGAGCATCAACAACTCTTCTTCTGAGGTTCCCAGAAATCTCCTTTCTTTGTGCCATGATACACCTCCACAAACGTGTTGAGATAAAATAGGGCGCCCACTCACACCTTATTCTTATTGCATTGATTAAAAACGCTACAAACAGGTCAGATCAACTGAGTTACATCTTACTTTCTATCTTTGGTCTAAAAACTCAAATTTGACCTTGAAGTGATCTTCTAATTCTAAAGATTCACTTACTTTTACCACTCACAGATATCTAATTTTAGATATAATCTAATATAATTTTCTTAAAAAAATAAATTACCAGGTCCAATACTTTGATCTCATGAGTTTGAATTGATTATCCTCGTTTTCTTTTAGGACTTGTGTCTTAAATTAAATTTAGTGAAAACACTGGTTGAACCAGAGGAGATCATTGGTTCTTCTCTGTTACGTCAGGTTACATTATGCTACACGTCCAGTGCGTGGCAGCCTTGAATGTACTCTGAACTGGGTCTATGAACAAAAGGATAACCAATATTTAAAAAAGGAACTGGAACTGTGAACATAACCAGATTTTAATTTTAGTTATTCAGTTATATGATATATTATATATTATTTAGATATATGAAAGTATAATACATTTTTTTAAATTCTTTTTTTAGTAGGATGACAAAAGTTTCTGAAATTGTGACAAAATCAAAGCAAAGTCATTATATATGTCTACGATGATGACAAATTTAATTAAACAAAAACAAAACATAATGACAATTATAAAGTGACTACAGTCTCACCTTCTCACTGCTGTCACTGGAGAGTATCAGTGGAGATTTCTGAGATATGAAAGAGCTCTCTGTGAAGCAAAATGAACACGCAGAATGTAAACACAGCTAATTAACAGTAATACTTACATCACATTTGAGATAAATACATATGTGTTTGTGAGTGTGTGTGTGTGTGTGTGTGTGTGTGTTGGTATAGTTTAAGCATTTTTACAGACCTACTTAATTAATCTAGAGTAGTCCAATTTAATTATTTAACCTAATGTTTTCATGTTTGTTAGGGTCAGTGTACTTGGCTAGCCTTAACACTGAGGTGAACGTCCTGGCTCAGAGGTAATATTAATTTACAGACTACAGAGATACTTCACACAGTCAAGCCTTCTGTGGAAAAACTAGTAAAAAATCAGTTTTATTTAGTCTACTAACAGACCAACTAGCCAGCTAGCTAACTTCAGCCTAGCTAACATTAGCACTCCACCTCTCAAACTACCACTAAGAAATGATTAGATATATGTGAGCAGCTGGAGTAACACTTACTGCTGCATCAGTAGTTTAAATGTACTCATATCTAAAATCTCCTTACTCACCTTTTAAAATCAGCTGCTAATATTTTCATTGGACCGCATTTAGCTTTGATCACAGCACGCATTCGCTGTGGCATTGTTTCCACAAGTTTCTGCAATGTCACAACATTTATTTCTGTGCAGAGTTGCATTCATTCTTCCCCAAGATCTTGTACTGATGATGGGAGATTTTTCATCCACTGTGCAAAGACTTCTCCAGCTTCTCAAGATTCTGAGGTTCGGATCTGGACTCTGTGGTGGCTAATCTACGTGTGAAAATGACGTCACATGACGTCCTGGCACTGTCATCTTGGAATATGCCGGTGCCATCAGGGATGGTATAACCAGGTGGTTCAGTATGTTCAGGTAGTCAGCTGACCTCATTCTTTGAGCACATAATGTTGCTGAACCTAGACCCGACCAACAGCACCACCCCTGATTATACACTGCCCCCACAGGCTTGTATGATAGGCACTAGGCATAATGGGTGGATCACTTCAGCCACCTATCTTCTTACCCTGATGCGTCCATCACTCTGAAACAGGGACTTATCAGACCACCTGACCTTCCATTGCTCCAGAGTCTAATCTGTATGCTCCCTCGCAGCCTGAAGTTATTTTTGCCAGTTAGCCTCACTGACAGTGGAAGCTACACAGCTATTTAGCGCCAGTCCCTTGAGTTCCCATCACATTGAGCGTGTGGAGATGCTCTTACTTTTACTTTTAAACAGATCTATGATTTGATTTCACTAAACATTTAAGTAATCACTGATTGCCATCATTAAAAAATACATTTTCGACCACATTCCTTCCCCACTGGCCTTCCACTTTTTAATAATGTGTTGGATAGTTATTAACCCGATTTTAGTAGCTTCAGCAATCTCCTTAGATGTAGTTTGGTGTAGCTCAGCGGACAACACCACTACCCGCCAAGAATCCACCACCCCACGTTGGAGACTGGGCTTCGAATCCCAGGCTGAGTGTCTATGCTGTGCTACACCAATAAGAGTCCTTGGGCAAGACTCCTAACACTACGTTGGCCTACTTGTAATATGATAAACCCTGTAAGATGCTCTGAATAAGAGTGTCAGCAAAATGCCGTAAATGTTTTCTCTGCTTGATTAATGGCGATAATTTGACCCTTCTGAAACAGATTAGCGTATTTTACATGACCACAGGATGTGTCTTTCATTACATGGTTTACATGGTTGTTTAACAAATGAGAAGCTACTCACTGTATCTGCATTAGGGTTAAAGAAACTTGTTGCTAGCTGAAACATAATCACCCATGCATTAATTATCCAATAGGAGGCTCTTTCCTATTTGCATAGTTAAATCCAGGTAATCACTTTTATTTGGCCAGGCAGTGTATATTCAATATGAACCACACACATACTTTTTTATTCAATTAAGCAGACAAAAATGAACCCAGATTATAAAATGACTATACATAAATACAGATCATTCCAAAGCGTTTAATTAGGCCTAATTTTCTTGCATAATTAAACAATAAATACTGTTCTTCATCTAACCATATTTTAAGCAATACAAGAAACTGTATGGTGCTAATAATCTGTTTGTTCCAACCAGACCAAATCATGGCCATGCCCTAATGATGATGACAGACAATAAAAAGTTTTTATGTTCCATTCTGGTCAAAGATCATCTGATTCTCTTTGCCTGTGATTTCCAGTCAGCAACAGAGATTCAGGAGGAGAAGGTACTAATAGCTCCACCCAAAAGGGCGGAAGAGAAAGAGAGAGAGAGAGAGAGAGAGAGAGAGAAAGAGAAAGAGAAAGAGAGAGTTACTCATTAAACTAGTGATGAACTTCAGACACACAAACTTCTTTAGAGAGTAATGATCATCTTCAGGTGTTAGATCCTAACGCTGGACATTATAGAGGTTGGTTTCCACAATTTGCTATATTAATATTTAGTGATCAATATTTAATGATTAGTTTACCTCAGTGTCTGAAGGTGAATGTAGTTTAATCTGCTTCAGGGCTTTTACAGCATGGAGGTTTACACTTCGCCTTTTTCTTTATTTTACTCTTGTTTTTATATTTTTCCTGTTCAGATTATTTTAGGGCTAGCATGGCCAGGGTTGCGGGATGCAGAGGTTAGACAGTGAAGTTTGGGTAAATCACTGGCATTTTGTTTTAGTGAGGAGTGTGGGGGTAATGGGGCTCAAGCTACTCATTTTTATTTACAACATGCAACATAAGCTTGCTAGATAAAACCATTAGCTAGTTCAGTCCTACCTATCACTAACACCACAAAGAGTCATCTGTGATTCAGTGCTGCTAATGACTGTAATGTGTTGATCCTGATTGATACGGTAGAGAGATCTGCGTCTGCACTACTTACTGGAGTCACCAACTCCACAAACAGCCACACTGTAAACTGTATATGTGTGTGTGTGTGTGTGTGTGTGTATGTGTCAGAGTTGGGGGACTGGACTCATGAATTTAAGGACTTTCACTGACGTACAGTCACTAACACTCTACAGGCTCCACATTCACCTCCTGCTCCATTAGGGGAATCAGTGTCATTCTCTAGCTTGGTAAAGTTCGACTGATCTTTGATGGAGATTCGTGCCTTCTACTGGTCACGGACAACCTCCTACAATCCCTAAAACTGTATTTTCTAAGACGAGGTAAATCGGGGAACAAACTACAGCCGTTACTTTTATGGCATTGCCCCCAAACATTCAGGGGTTCCCCATCTTTTCCTTGCCGCGCCCAGTGCATATTTGATAACTGACTTTCAAATGTCCGTTCCTTAATCGCCAGACAGAATCGCTTCAACTGGTGCTGAATACAGTAAAGGGCTGTCTCTAAAGTGCGGGTTCTGTTTAAAACATACAAGATTCAGAGAGATGTGGAGTCTGTTGATGTCATTATACTCTAAATGCACAAAAATACACAGATAGTGTGAAAACATACACTGTATAACTGTACCAAAACCTGCCATAGGGTACGCTTTAGTATTCTAAGTATTAAATTACTCATTATATATCATTTGTATTTTATAGAGGCCCATCTGACAAACATACTACAACCTGTGAGACATCCATGTGACATACAGATCTATTATTGCTTGTAGTGTGCAAAGACCCATCTGATAAACATACTACTTTAGTTTGGTATATATACCATTCACGTTCACATCTGCTTAAGGAGTGTCCGGTTAGTACTAACCCCTCACTGTGCATGTGTGTGGTCTTTTTCTGATGACAGATGCCTTGAACACTTCGACAACTCATACATTAGCACCCAAGATACAATTACCTGTACGGGTCTGGGGATTTGAGTTTTAGCCGATGTCGCCTTAGACGTAGCCAAGTCTTAGAATGGTCGGGTTTCTAATTGGTGCCCCGCTGACGCCTCGGCGCAATCTTCTTTACCTCTACATGACAAAAGTATTCGCTTGTACTGGCACATTCACACTCATTGATGAAACTTTGAGCATACCATCCCATTCTTAATCCCATACTATGGTATAATGTCGAGTGTCCCGCCCACCCATTGCAGCTATAACAGCTTAAGGAACGTGTTTATGGGTTTAGGAATGTGTTTATGGGAAATTTTGATCATTCTTCGAAAAGCATATTTGTAAGGTTAGACACTGATATTGGACGAGAAGGCCACTGGCCTCGAGAGCGTTGAGGTGCAGGGACTCGTTTACAGGCCAGATCAAGTGATCCTTCCACGCCAAATCCCTTATCCATGTAACTTTATATGAGACCTGGCGTTTGTGCAGACGTGTTGCAATGCCCAGTAATGTTTGGAAGCACGGAACGGGGCCATCCCCAAACCTGTTCCCACCAAAGTTTGGATCGTCACATGACATACCACAGAGCAATGACAATTGTTCCGCAAGATTTCTTTGTCTGCTGATAGCATTAAGAACGTACTGTCTCTATCGAACTTGGAAAACTAAGGCAGCAGTATGGCCAACCTCCTCGAAAACTAGACCGCACACCACTATCTTCGCACTAGCCACCAAGTTTCCACTCAACCACCACTATCATCGCACGTGGCACTTTTACGTCAGACAAGTATTGTTCTTCTAGGCAACCGCCAAAACCCAGACCTCATCCATCCCTGAGCTCTAGAGTTCATGTGGTGTGGGAGACTCCTTTACTTTGATTTTATAACATAGGTAAAGCAAGGCAATGGAAAAAAACCCATCCATGGTAAGGCTTCTCACACACAACTGTTCTTGAGCTAATCTGAAGGTCTGTTGTGACTGAGTGTGCAGAAAGTTGGGGACCTCTACGCACTATGCACCTCAGCATTTTACGTGGCAATCACTTCCATCTTGACGATTGACTATGGAATATTTAGTAGTTGGGAAATTTTATGATTGGACTTGCACAGCTGGCTGTCACGATTTCACGATTTGGATGGGGGAGTTAATACTTTTGGCAATACAGTGTATATTCCTTCCCTGACCTATATGCACCTACAACCTTTTTTTTAAGGCTTCTACTTGGATCTGACAGTGGTAAAACCACTCATTTCCACAATTAGGGTCAATCCAAACAAAATATCTGTATTTTAAATATCTCCAGCTCCTCCAGAATCTTCCTAATGATGTTCCTATCATTAGCAGCTGATGTTGGTGCACCTGAATATTGAATTTCCAGGTATGTAGAGCACTAATTTAATGTGACGGGGATGTCATAACCTTATTTCATCACAAGGAATACAATTTTACAGGCAATGATTTCTATAAAGGACAGTTTTATGTGATTATAGTTTGCCTCAAGCCTCTTCAAGTGATTGCATTCATAGGAATTATTACCACGATGTCTAGATATTCACATGTGTTTAAAAATAAAGGTGTTCATTTGGTATATGTCATTTGTTCACATGACTATTTGGCTTTTTGTTCACTGTAACAGGAAAACAGTGAAGTGGTGTCATATTAGGATCACCTTCAACAGATGAGTTAAAAGGCCAAATGTGATGCAGAAACTGGCATTAGAGCTTCATAACTTTATATGACTTGACTAGAGACTTCCTAGAATTATAGCAGAATTATAGACTTGACTTTCTTGAATTTTCCCACATTAACTTGGGACTTGCACATGAGACTCACTCCCACGCCTGTTGTGTGGGTGTGGGTGTGTGTATGTATGTATGTATGTACGTATGTATATATGTATGTATGTATGTGTCTGTGTGTGTGTTTCTGTATGTGTGTATGTATATATGTATGTATGTGTCTGTGTGTGTGTGTCTGTATGTGTGTGTGTATATGTGTGTGTGGAAGGGTTAACTAATCACACTGAGTCCTATATCTGTACAGTTATAGGATATATATATATGTACAGTCCGTTCTCAATGCTGGGTAGGAACGCGACTCTGAACATTTATTGGATATAGCCTTGCTATGTGTGGATAAAACATTGCAGGGCCTCAGGATCGCGTAGGGCTGCGAAAACAAGCGTTCTATTAGTCCTTCTTTGAGTCAGGATTTGCCATTGACCATACAATATGTACATATTAAACGTATAGTCTATCACGCTGTCGAGCTACACCCAAATGAAGCCAAGCCATTAGCGCCAAATGTTTTCATGCCTATACCTAAGACATTAATGATCAAGAACAATATTTCTTCTGTATGTTTGAACCTCATGAACGACCGACTCGTCGGTTTGAGCTTGATAACCACTGGCTGGTATTTCAGGAAATCTTCCCCAGTACTTTATAAACAAGGCTGTAAAATGTGCAGTTACATTTTACTAGATTTAAGGATTTACATGTCATTAACATCACTGATTGTCTTTATAACAGAACATCAGTAATTACATGTGTTAAGAACAGAATTTTCCCCCAATAATGACATTAATTAAAGTCTTTCTCTGTCTCTCTCTCTCTCTCTCTCTCTCTCTCTCTCTCTCTCTCTCGCTCTCTCTTTCTCTCTCACTCTTTCTTTTTCTCTCTCTCTGTATATCTATCTATCTATCTATCTACATCACTCTATTCTGCACTTGTCACTTATCAAGAAAATGTGGTTTGTTCTTCTTCTATGTGTTCATTTTCAGTGGTTTCAGACATTCCAGCTCAACACAGATTAACTAGAATGGTTGACTGAACGCAGTTGTGGGAAAACTACTCTCTGCTGTGCCAACATTATTAAATCCAGAAAATTTCTGAACATTAAATTGATCCGGTCTAGAAATAGAAGAGATGCTATTAAATGAATTGATGTATAATAGTATTTAATATCTAAAAGATAAGATTAAAAATTATATTAGTGATATTAGAGAAGAAGGAGACAGAGGAGAGGTATACAATTTGATAATTGATGTTTATTTAGAGTGACTTTTAACATCAGATCCACCAAACTAAAAACAAACACTCTGCACGAGTTTAGTCTAAAATAGGCTCCATCAATTAACTTTGTCACTTGCATTAAAATCACTATGATATGATTATTGTCTAGCAGGCACATATAAAGGGGCAACTTCAAAATCAGTCTGCCATCTTAAGCAGATTCATTTTCATTCATTCAGAAGCATTAATTGTCCTCATATGAGAACAGAGTTCTGCTGTCTTTACAGATTAGACAGTAAACAAACCGCAGCGTTCAGAAGGACTGAGTTGAGAAAGAGCTGCCAGATATTTACAGATATCCGCCATTTAACTCTGTAATTAAAGTCTAAATGGATTATGTCCGTAAGTTTATCACTAAATGTGTTATATGCAGCTAAAGCAGAAGAGAAGGAAGTGCTGACCTGCCCTGTCTGTATTCATACACCACAGCAACACAAATTTCTGGAGAATCATCATTTGTTGATATTGAATAAAAGTTAATAGTCTTTTCACTTTCTGTTTAATCAGCACTTTTATATTACTGAGATATTTTACTGAGATATTCTGAAGGTGAAATAATAAAACTCTTATTGTAATGGAGAATAAAACTGAACTTCTTTACTGAATATATAGCACAAACCACATCACATTGTTATTAATATTGTTAGTGTTTGTTTTATTATTGATATATAAATCAATAGATATGATGTCAGTATGGAAACTGTAGATATATTATATCGAGCTACTTTTTGGTTTCTCACTCTCACAGTTATCTGATCCGCACTCCTGTCTGCTTCTGATTAATAATGTTTAGGGAAAGTGAAAGTAGCTGCTGCTTTGTCCACTCTGGACGCTGAAATGGAGAGCGGTGTGTAAGACTAGTGTAGAGTTTAAACTCGGTCTTATTATTATGGATCTGCTGTTATAAGATATAAACCTGATATGAACTGATTTAATATGTGGACATATTTCACCTACAGCAGCGATATGACTATATGAAGAACAGCCGAGGTAAGAGCAGTTAGCATCATGCTAATCACCATCAACACCACTGTAAATGTCCAATCAAACATCCATCTCTCACTCTTTCCCTCTTTCTTTTTCTCTGTCACCCCCAATGTCCCTCTCTTTCTTTCTTTTCTCCCTTTTTTTCTTTCTCTCTCTCTCTCTCTCTCTCTCTCTCTCTCTCTCTTCCCACTTCTATCTCTGTAGGCCTTATAGGGGAGCTCTGTAGGAGGAGGTTAGAGAGATAAAGATGGCGAATCGCAAGTAACAGTAAGTTAAACTTCCAGAAGCTTACAAAAAGGTTTTTACTGTGTAAATCATTAAATAATATTCTATCAGAGAGGTTTTTATTTTTACTGCTGGAGGGGGGGGGGGGGGGGGGGGGGGTGGGACCCCACGACCTACAGCTATTAATGTGTGTGTGTTTCTACACAGAGCTCTTTACACTCACTGGACCACAGGGTGAAGAGTGTCAGACTGGCTCTGCTCTCACTCTCTCCTGTCACCTGTCTTCTGAACTCAGTGCTGTTACCATGGAGATCAGGTGGTTTAAGGGGACGGACTGTGTGTGTCTCTATAAGAACAGGCAGGTGACAGAGGGGAGGGGCTACGAGGGCAGAGTCAGTCTGTTCACTCAGGAGCTGCAGAGACGAAACGTCTCCTTACAGATCAGAGACTCTGCCAGATGTCTCAAGATATGAGGAGATTACCTGTGAAGTCACCAAATGGAGACACAACAGAGGAGTGTAAAGTAGGAGTGTGGGGGTAAGTTCCAGACGTTTACTCCACATAAACTCTAACATCATCAGCAGAGTCTGATCTCAGAAGATAAGAGAAACAGACCGAAATGAGAAACACAGAGTTCTGTATCTTCTGTTCAGTCCATTTCCAGTTTAAAATCAGAAATCAGAACATTTATTAAAACTAAAAACTAAAACGGAGTGTTTCCTGTAAAACCTGCATTTAAATCATGAGTTACAGGGATTTCCAACATCACATCAGTTCACAAGTGTCTAATTTCACATTTTTAAACATCCTTTAAAAGCAGTTAAGAAACTTAATAAATTAATAAATCTAAATATATGAATATAATAATAATAACCTAAATTAATTAATCAAATAAAACTAATAAAATATAGATGGTATATTATTTTCATAGAATGCCCTCAACATTAATATATTAATAACTTCATAACTAAAATAACACAATATATTAATATATTAATTAATTACATAATAACATTAGTAATTTACTAGTTTGTAAGTGGATTAATGACTAACATGGATTAAAATGTCTTCACTACTAAAAATCCATTTCTGGGTCTTGTTGAGTCTTTATTTCCTCTAAAGGGATGAATCCTTTCTCCTCCAGACTTTCTCCAGTTCTGTCTGGAGACAGTTCTGTCTGATCACTACAGAACAGTGACAGATGTGCTGTGTGACTCCGTTCCATTGGTTTAAATCTAATTTGAACACATAAACTATTTAAACTCTAATCCCCACCACACTGATTAACTACCAAGTCACCAACCACAGGTAAACTCAGCGGAACAGAACACACCTAATGTAAACAGGAGTTCATCTTATATAAAACCAGCTCCAGAAAGTCTGTGCTTCTTTTTGAGGGCTGGCTATATACTTGTGGTCTTGTTGTATTGAGCGTGGGGAGTGCTAATCACTGTTCAGCAAAACAGTTCATGGTTGTGTATAAATGCACAGTATTTGGATATCTGCACCTCAGTTACTCACTCTTACACTTTCTACATCTTTGGTCTACTATATTTAATTATTTCCTTCTCCACTATTACTACTATATATAGGCATATATCTCCTATATCATTAATAGTGTGTGCTGCATATCAATATATAATTATATAATCTATAACAGACAATCAAAATGCATACATATAACTACCTTATTATAGCGATGCGATATAAATATATATACGTTAATATAGTGTGAGATACACTCTTAGGTGTACATCGGTGTTAGTATCCCATACAGATAGAAAGTTTTTTTTTTTTTTTTTTTTTTTGAATTCGAAATTTAGTTTATAGTTTAGTTCTTATAAAATGATCTTTAATTATGTTAAGTTGAGGTATTGGGGTCTGTTTGTGCGAGTGTTGACTCAATTATGTGACTCTCTCCTTGAGTATGCTTGGTCTCCCTTTCTTCCTTTCTTAACACTGATCGTATCATAACACAAACCAGTTCCTTTTCTTAATAATTAATGTTTTAGGATGATCTGCTCCCATTTCCCACTATAGTTTCTACATACGCTCTACTGAAAATCTGTTGATGGTCAGTAACACATCTATAGATATAATACTGACTGCTTGATGATACTCCTGTAGTGATGAACAGATTAGCCACAATATGCTCTGTTTAAAGTTAACACTCTATAGATACTGTCTTATTGATAGTAAACAGATGTGCTGTTAACAGCCTACTAATAGTCTACTGAATATCTACAGGGGGACCATCAAAATAAAGTGTTACCGAGATTTCTGATAAGGAGATAAAGAGCTGAAAAGATTGTTTATTTAGTTTCTAACCGAGAAAAAGTAATCACTCTGGATATTTCTACTAAGACTCTGTGTTCCTTCTGTTTTATTCTACGCCAACGGTGGGTAAGTAAAAAGTGATTTATCGTTCATGCTGATAAACGAATGATTATACACTATCACATACATTACAATAATAATACAGACGGTCTAACACCACACAGCATAGTTACTTCAGGTCATATTCAACCAATAACAAAGTCTGCGATTCCGAATCATCACTTCCTGTTCACTCATCTCCTCCTTCCTTCAACAATGTCTCCTGTGCATAATCCCACTGCCACTGCAGAAATGTAGAGACAGTGAAGTTTACTGAGGAGAAAAAGACACTACAAATAAAAGCAGTCTGGACTCTGTTGGGAGTGATGTCACTCTTCCTATGGGATGATGGGATATGTGAAACTCCACACTGAAGCCAGTTAGTGCTAGTTTATTTAGCTGGTCCATTTAAAAATGTGATGTGGTGTTCAGCTTAAAGCTTCTTTTCTGCATAGGCAAAATGTGTCATATCCCTATAACCAGCGTTTGACGCGGGTAAACAGCTGACACTGGAGGTGCAGGCGTCATACAAAGTTCAAAAGTCACAGGTCAGACTATGCCCCCCTTTGTCCTGATGCAGCGGACTTCAAGAACAATACCCTTTTGTTGGACCGTGGTGAAGGCCAAGAAAATTTTAAAGGGAGGCCTGAACAAATGTTAAACCCCGACGTGCAGACAGAAGTTCAGTCAATTGCGTTATTCCAGCCCCTGACTGTGCGAGGCAGAGGCTGATGCAAGAGGACTGTGAGAAAAGTACCAGAAACAATATATTTACATTTAAACACTTACATTGTGATGTTTGTATATTCTGCCTGTCAGCTTGTAGCTCAAATTCCGTACAATCACAGAACACGCATGACTTGACCATCAACCAAGCTAATTCAAATACTAAATTATGTATCCAGCCTTCTTGGTTTTGATTGGTGACTGAAGTAAGAGATTGATGAAATATATGTACAGTGCTGAACACAGACTGCTTATAACCACAACTACCAGCACAAGCTAATAAACACACATTATACAAGTGTGCACCCTGTGTAATTAAAGCATGCTACACTTGGTATACCGTTAAGGTGGTGATACCCCGCCATTTCACACTGTAACTGTAACGTGTGCCTAATAAATTGTATATTTGATACTAAAATGATCATTTCTTAAATGTGAGTAGCAGAACACCACTTTTAGTGAAATAAGTCACTAACCGTGTTAGCACTGATCTCATTCACTGGAGCGATAAATAGCCCACATCTTTCAACACAGTGCACCCACATTTAAATCACAGGTCTTATTCCATTAACAATTAATGTCTTGTATGTGTTATATCTGTTAGAAACCCCACATGGAGGTCTCAGTTAATGGTTAACGGCCCCTGTGTCAACTCCCCAGCTACTAAGTGAAAGTATTTGTTTGGTACATAAAGACATATATATCCTTTCCTTCGTACTGTCTCTCTGTGGGACTGGAGGACAGAAGCATGACTGTTTCTGATTTGATCAGCAGAACTATCCTGCTACTTCCCTGTTTTTCATATGGAACTCGTGAGTTTTGAGACATGAAAGGCTCAGGCGGTTGTGTTCACTATAGATCCACTACTGGTTATAGTTTTAAAAATTCTGCAGACCTCCTGATATTCAAAATACAAAAAGTCACGTTATAGTTTCCGGAAGTATGACATGATCACCACAGTTCTCTTTTACACTTCAGACAGGAATTCCGCAGGAGAGTCAATGAGAGTGTGGATGTATAAATCTGTGTAGTGTTTTTATGTTTGGTTGTGTGAATATTTAGAGTGAGAGGAATGTTGGGTGGTGTAAGAATGTATTTATCACTGTACGTGTGTTTCAGAGTGTTCAAGATGAACATCATCAGCTGTCAGATCAGTTTACTAAACAACACCACTTTCGGCCACTGTAGCGTATCACTGATAGTGTATGAGAGAGCTTGCTTATCAAGCAGGCCTGCACAAGCAGATGATGAAGTTGTAAGTTCACTAGATAAGTGTTGGGTTAGGAGTTGTGAGCTGGGTGTAGTGAGGAGAATTAGACACTGAACCCGCACCTCATATGAGTTATACACAGCTAATAGTTAATATCCTGCTTCAAAAAGCCAAGTTGTCACCAGCCGTGATCACCACTGCTATATCCCCTACCGCCTCCTATGAACTACACTTCCAGAAGCTACAAATTGATGATCATCGAGGTTCCCCTGGAGTTATGACACACTGAATTCAGATACTGTTGTACTTAAAAACCCTGACTCTCCATATGTGTGCTTTCGTGAAGGCTTTGGACCGGAAACGTAGTTTGCAGTCCCTTCAACTTATCTAACCTTGTTGACTGATCTAACCTTCTGATCCTGCCTTCTCCGGCTTGTTTAAGAATGTGAGTCTTTTTGCCCTGACGGAAAGCTTTGCTGTTAAATGAAGATGGCAGAACTAAAGGACTTCCTTCAGGCACTAAGTAATCAGGGTCGCCTTTTAGGCCAACACCAACCTTTTAAGTCTTTGGCTGCTTCTATTAATACTCAAACTAAACAGCAATCTGAACAGCATGCTTAGTTGGCCCAGATCCACCACTTTGTCTACCGAATATGTTGCACTAAATCGGACTCACACAACAGGTTTCCGGCTACTGGGCCGAGAGGGTAACCAACTTGCACAGCTAGTTTCTTTTCACAGATTACTGTAAAGCCAGACACAAACTATGATGGAGCCCTTATTTGAGTTGTTTGTGGTTCCTTCCTTCAGGGTTCCAATTTATTTTATGCCTAATTTCTTCCCCTAGCTCAGATAACAAAATAATCGATATGTTCCTTTGTTGTTGTTCCCGGACTACTGGGAGAGCCTTCTTCGACTGGTGCTCACCACTGTCTGGGAATACTAATGAAAGCGGAACTTACAGTGACTTCTTCAGAGACTTCAAAGGGGTTTTCTTCATCCCAATGAGGGCAGAAGCACAACCAGGCGGCGAGACAACTCTACAGCTGCAACCCAATGGGTCCAGATAGGTAAGCAGAATTACGCACGTTGATATTCCCGCTTACGAACGTAGCTCCAAGAAGCTGCGGACATGGGGAACTCGCTCTTATGAACAGGTTCTGGCAATGGGTGCTGAACTGCTGGATAGCAGGTAAGCCGCTAGCTGGCATGCATGCCAGGATGAGGGACCTACTGACAGTCTGCAGTGTAATCATCGGACGCTGGCCATTTTCGCCTATTGGAGCCAGCCGCAAGCAACGGGGCTGACTCCTGTACCACAGCCACCACTTAGATCATCAGGAACGCAATCCAACATACCCCTGACTTGTGAATAGACTGCACAGACTGCAGCCCCTACAGACACTGCGACGTACCATCCACCAGCAGTCGTAGGGGACTACCGCACCATACGGTCAGCGGATGTGAAGTGTTATGCGCATCCCGAGTATATCGATCGAATAGGCAGTTTTGTGAAAAGAGTCAGTTGCAAAGTAAAGTTTACCAGCACACATGTACCTATGATTGTGACGAGTTGATTTAATCAATGATCAACTGTCGCACCTAATACATGTCCAATCAGAGAGGGCCTTTAAGGAGCTTAAAGAAAGATTCACTACTGCACCACTGCTACAACATCCTGACAGAAACGAATTATGATATTGGAGACAAGGTGCTGTTAGCAATAAAATTCATCTTTGAAGAATGGCATCACTGGCTTGAGCGGGCAAGACATCCTTTTTTGGTCCTCACAGATAATAAGAATTTAGAATAATTACATAGTGCTAAACGCATGAATTCCCGCCAGGCTCGATGGTCTTTATTTTTTTCCCAGTTTGATTTTCAAATTACTCACCATCCAGGTACTTGTAACACCATGGCCGATGTGTTGTCTAGCATGTTTGAGGGGGAGCCGGACGAACCAAAACCATCCTGGATTCTCAGGTGTTTCTTTCTCTCATTCGTTGGGAGATAGACAATGAAATTGAGCAATGTAACGCTACAGTCCTGTCCGATTGTTTGTTCCTGTCATGATTTGTAATAGGCTCATTACTTGGGATCACACCTCCCTTACCTCTGGGCACCCCGGAGAAACACGAACCAATCAACTACTCTCAGGGAAATATTGGTGGGAGGGTAGAATTCAGACATCCATTGTTTTGTCTCCTCTTGTACTGTCTGTGCTCAGTGTAAAACCCCACGTGCCCTACCGACTGGTAGACTAATGCCTTAATCTGTTCCATCCCGTCCATGGTCTCATTTGGCGGTTGATTTTTTTTACAGATCTGCCCAATTCTCAGGGACATACCACCATACTCACAGTGGTTGACCACTTCTCACAGGGAAGTGCGCTTTATCCCATTTACTTCGCTGCCTGTGGCCTTCCAGACCGCGAAGGCTATATTTAACTAAGTCTTTCGCTTCCTTTGGTATATCTGAGAACATAGTGTCTGACCGAGATACTCAATTTACATCACAAGTGTGGGCTGCGTTCATTGAGAAATTGGGTATTTCGGTCAGTCTTACTTCCTGTTACCACCCTCAAAGTAATGGCCAGTGTGAACGTACCAAGAATTGGCTACATTTCTGAGAATCTACTGTCGTGATAATCATTCGGATTGGTTGACATCAGAACTCCCTCACTAGCTCTAGAACTGCTATGGCCCCTTTCCAGTGTATCCTAGGTTACCAACCGCCTATTATGCCGTGGAAAGCGCAGTCATCAAGTGTACCTTCTGTTAATCACTGTATGCGAAGGAGTGAGGAGGTGTGCAGAACCACTGGCGCATCGAGAACATCCTGAGGCAACACAAGAGACACGCAGATAGGCGTCGCAGAGACACTCCCTCCTATATTCCTGGGGACCAAGTTTGGTTACTGACCAGGGATTTCGGGCTGACAGAGGGAAGTAAAAAACTGAATCCCAGATATGTTGGACCATTCATACCCAAGACAACACCGCCTTCTCTGCTGGAAGGGGACGGGACTCTAATGTATGCTGTCTGAAGGCTTCTGGTCTCCAGGAGGAGAGGTGGGGCTCTCCAGTACCTGGTGGACTTGGAGGGTTTTAGACCTGAGGAGCCAAGTTGGATACGGATAGATGATACTAAATTTCCTTCGAGATCAATAAAGTATCTATCAATCTTTCTATCTATCTATAATGTGCTGGACCACGCGCTGATTTGGGAGTTCCACCATTGTCATCGACCCGTCCAGCTTGCAAACACATGCATAAGAACCTGTCCCACCACATGTACCACTCTCTGGAAGCACTGGGCAGCTCCTTCAGTGCCCGGCTGTTGCACCCGCGGTGTGTGAAGGAAAGATACCGCAGATCCTTCCTTCCGGCCGCTATCAGACTGTATAACAGCCGCTCCCCTCAGTAGTCTATTTCTACACTAGTCTATTTCTACAGTAGTCTGTTTCTACACTAGTCTATTCTACAGTAGACTATTCTACAGTAGACTTTTCCTACACTAGTCTATTTCTACACTAGTCTATTCCACAGTAGTCTATTTCTACAGTAGTCTGTTTCTACAGTAGCCTATTCCTACCGTAGTCTATTCTACTATATGCAATAAAACCCAGTAATCTACCTCTATTCTACTATGTGCAATAAAACTGCATAACATAATCCTGTCTTCTGGGTTTAAATGTTTAGTATTTTATTTATGTTTCTGTTCTTTTTGTATACAGATCTTATTTATTATTTGTATATTTTTCTGACACTTTTCTTCTTTCCTCTGTGCTGCTGTAACATTGTAATTTTCGCCACTGTGGGACCAATAAAGGATTATCTTATCTCGAATCCCTGATTTCCGTGTGTGCTTTGTGAAGCTTTGCCTAACGTAGTTTGCAGCCCTGAGCGTTTCTTCTCTATTTATGTCTTTACTTATTTTGATCCTTTTTCATGTTTATTGACTTCCCTTTTGCTTATTCCCTATCTGGCCTTGTATGTTCTCGCTGTTATCTGACCTTTGTTTTCATTTATCTTGACTATCCTTCTTGCCTCATCCCTTCAACTTATCTAACCTCGTTGATTGCTCTTTCTGGTTCCGACCTCCGCTTGTCGCTGCTTCTGATCTAGCCCTCTCCTGTTTGTTTGAGAATTGCTGTTTACTTGGATTATTTTGTTGTTGTTGTTATAATAAACTGTTTTTGGCTTTAGTTCTGCACTCACTGACCCGGAGTCTTTTTGCCTTGACACACATCTTAACTAAATACCAACACTGCATTTCACAACATAAACAAATTTTAATCTTTATACACTAACTCTGTTAAAACACAGCAAACTTGGTTCAGTATTTAGTCATTCTTTCAAAACACCAGCGCAGATTCTCTATTCAAGAGGAACACAAAGTCAATTACAGCACAACCACTGTTAAAAAACAGTTGATGGCATTATAGAAACAATATTACATCTCTCCCAGCAAACAACAGAAATTATAGCATCCATTGTTGTCTTATAAGTCTATTCATTTTTACTGTAATGCATTACATTTGGACAATCCTGCTACGTCCACATAAATGGGTTCATGTGGGGTCCGATCAACTTCCAACTCCATGGCTCTCTAAAAGAAATCAAACAGTATTTGAACACACTTTCAGTCTGTCCTACTGTACATCCTGTAACTCATGTTTCCATGCAGAGTATATTACAAGATATAACAGGTATATAGGATAGACACCATACCTGGACATATTGGTGCCGGAGTTCCTTAACCCTCTCAACTGCTTAATGCGAACTCTGTATTTAGTCAGAATCGGGGCAATGGTTGTCAGGCTAATGCTTTCCACATTGTGAAATACCTGGTTATTTTCTATTATTTGGGTCTGAAGTTTTATTCCATTGTCAGCAATGCCCAAGTCTACAATGACATGCTCCTGGTCTTCACTCAGGAGTTTTCCCCTTCCCCCAGAGAGAGGCAGACGCTACATCCTTTACAGTAAAGGAACAAAAATACAACATATGTATTTGCAGTGGGAGAAGTGGCCTGCAGTTACTATAAGATATAGCATCAGTATGAATAACACTTACCTGTTAGTTTGTTTAAAGTCCAGATAATGGAAGCCACAGTTGACCGTCTGAGGTTAGGCTGCACTCTTTCACCAGCCTCTCTCAGTGATAGACCATGGTTTATCACATGGTCTATGACGGTGGGCTTTTTAATTTCACCACCAGTGGAACAACTAGTAGTTTTTCTTTTACCCTTTCGTTGAACACCACCAACACAATTTTTACTCCACCTCTCCCCTTCTCACTTACTTTCCCTGGGCCCAAACTATTCCCTCTTCCCCTTGTCCCAGAAACCTTGATTTTTCCTTTCCTCTGGTTACTCCTTCCTCTGCTTCCCTGTTGTTGCCCCACATTGAGGAAACTCAGTCCAAACAAGCCCCTTTTTATATGTGTATATGTCACTGACAGCACCTGGCTGTGTCTCCAACTGGGACTGGAATCAGCTGTGGTTGGTCTATTACTGCTTTTTATTTCAATTATCTGTACTTGTACATGTGTATTACAGTAAAGCTTTCCACCTGCTTTTTTGCAGAACTTTGCATTTTATGCAATATTTAAGGTTCACAATATTTTAGGTTTTCATTTTCGACATGCTGTGTGCAAGCCTTTGTAAATAAGACAAGAAAGATCCAGAGGAGTTTTTTTATTGGGTAACCTTGTGTGTACAGGTAACCTTGTGTGAACATGTTAAATGATTGCATTTTATGCAAAAACAGCATGAACTGTATTAATGGTATAGCCCACTAAGGACAAATGTTGCGTTTACTGTGTTTAGAGTTTTGGAAATGTGACTACAGATTGGACAAAAGGATGTTAGCAGTCATAAAAATCTGTAATTTCTACATGCAGTATTTTAAGCTTACAGGAACCTTAAAATTGGAATGAAAAAATGTCTTTTTCACTACTAAAAAAATCCATTTTTGGGATCCTTGTTTGGAGTTCTTTTTTTTTCCTCTAAAGGGACGAATCCTTTCTCCCTCCTCCAGACTTTTTTCTCCCTCAGTAAAGGACAGTTTTCTGTCACCTGATCCCACTTACAGAAACAGTGAACAGATGTGCTGTGACTCCTTCATTGTTTTAATCATATTTTGGAACATGAACTATTTTTAACTCTACACACAATAATAAAACCCAGTAAAACAGTAAATAGAGAAAAACACTAAATGTACAGGATTTCATTTTTTTTATACAGCTCCAGAAAAGTCTTTTGTTCTTTTTGAGGGCTGATATATTTTGATGTCTTTGTTGTTGGGGGATCTATTATTATGTTCAGAGTGTTTCTTACTGTTAGTAAATAAAACAGTTTTTCCAGTGCAGTCCCCAGTGCAGGATGGTAAATGATAGAGGAAGTGGTGAACAAAAAACTCAGACCCAAAACTCCAGCTACATTCTTACTTTCTATCTTTGTTCTAAGATATTTAACTTAATTCTCTCCATTATTAATATTTTCATTTAGTTTAATTCTGATGACATTCTCTTTATTTTCTGAGAGAGAGATATTATGAGTTGATATGTTAACTGTGTTTTCAGTATTAGGACGCTATCCTAAAGCTGCACTTCTGACTGTTACACTGATTAATCTGTTAGTCTTTACATTCAGTTCATTTATTACTTTTCATTCAACTCATGTTCTTTATTCAATCATTAAGTGTCATAATTCAAATCTGCCCAGTTTATTAAATATGTATTTAATGTTCTCTGTTGCTGCTATATATTAGTTAATAATAATTTATAACTTTGGTTAATCTTTTAGACACTATATCAGTTAATCTGTCTGTTTAATCTATAAATGTAGCTGATGTTAACTACTGCAGATGAACATCTTCTCATCTTCATTTATTATTAATAAAGCATAATAAATAATTTATTACTGATGATAAAGAAGAAAGCCTTAATTGTAAAGTTTGTTACCCAGTCATTTTATCTATCCAGTGTTGAGTTTTTCTGCTGTAGGTTTAAACGTGTAACTGAACATCTTCATAGAGTTGTGTACTGGAGAGACGCACTGAGTGACAAGTGCAGTAGTTGAAGGATGATGATAAAACTACAGTACCAGTATGAGAAAAGGAGGAGATTTCTTGAATAAGGAGATGAAGAGCTTGAAAAGGATTGTTTTTTTATTTAGTTTCTTCTAACTGTAAGAAAAAAGTATCTCATGGATATTTCTTTCTCTAACTCTGTGTTTTCTTCCTTTGTTTTCTATTCTTACAGCCCCCCCACCGTTGGTAAAGTAAAATAAGTGTATTTATTCTTTTCACTGCTGGTAAACGACTGAGTTTTACACACTCATCCACATACATTACACCTCTGATATAGACCGTCTAAACACACACACATCATATTGTACTTCAGTTTCAATATTTACACCATCCATCAAAGACAAAGGTCTCCTGATCCCAGAATCATCCACTTCCCTGATCCACCCTCCATCTTTCCCTCCCTCCTTCCCCACCAATGCCCCTGTGCATAATTTACCACTGCACTGCAGGAAATGTAATGACAGGAGACAGTGGAAGTTTTACTGAGGAGAAAAAGACAGGACCACTACAAATAAAAAGCAGCAGGTCTGGACTCTGTTGGGGAGTGATGTCCCCCACTGTTCCTATGGGATGGATGAGATACTCTTAAAGGGTGTGTTCCATCCATCAAGTAAAACATCATTTATCATTATCAACAAACACTAAATCTGCCTGTATCAAGTCTCTATATATCAGTGACGCCACATAATTGAAGGAGTCCAGCCAGCACTGGGAAAAGGGGACCTGATCACTGAGATCCTCTCATCTCCTGCACTTCCATTCAGTTAATTTAAGAATGATCACCTTCTCTTATTCAGTTCAAAAGTCTGCGAAATTTGTCAGTTGTTTACACATGAATATAATATGATAGATTTGCACATTGCTGTCTATCAGTAGATGTTTTGTTTAAAGTATGTTTTCAGTAATTGGTGTTGATTTGTGCATTTAAACAGTGTAACTCAGTAAAAGCTCAATAAATATATGTACAAATTGCTTAAAAAATCATAACTCAAGCTTTAAGCATATCTCTTTGTTTGATGAATAAAGACCATTGTAACTATTACTTCTTTCCATCTGTAGAATGATTTTTTTTGACCTAACCAGAGAAATTATTTGTTTAATTTTTCTTATGTAACTTGTGACTTCAAACATCAGAGATTCTCTGTATTCTTAAATCTCCATACATGAAATCTTCACATTATACTGCTTATACAGGGACCCCCACAAGCAGAAACAGAGAGAGGTGAGTGTAAATAAGTGTGTAACGCTGTTGGTGTAAAGACAATGAGTGTTCAGCTAAACATCATAAGCAGAGAGCGTTTACTAACACACACATCAGCACTGTATGTATCACTATAGTGTAGAGCTCACAGCTGCCTGAAAAACGAACACAACATTAAAGGCCAGAGCAGGCCAACCAAACACTCTAAGACATCCAACATTCAAATATGGGTAATGTTTTTATAATGTTCAGTAAATAACTCTCAGCGGGACATAGAACCACACAGAACCACACAATACAGCTGATCACTGTTACTGGAAAGATGGGGAATGATGAAGAATTGTATGTATAGAGACTTTTGTTGCTCTTTAGACACTTGAAACATCATTCAGCTCTGTACTTACCTTCCTTTCTTTTATTTTATTACCATTTCATGCTAGCTTGCTTTTAGCATTTTTTTAGGCTTGTGCTGAGGTGCTTTTTTTACAGTAAAGAGCTTTGCCCTCAAAAAATCATGCTGTAAAAAAGAAGTGGTCACAGTCACTTGGGCTTGGCATGCCAACAACTCAGCGTAACGAGCAGCTACTTCAGCAAAAAAACAGAATCTGAATCTCTTAAAGCAACTCACACTGAGCTACAATCTGGACATCATTTGTTAATTCTGGTGGGAGTAAAGAATTGACACAAAGACATGTAGCCTATTTGTTTTAGTGCTTTGTTTAGTGGAGCTCCAAAATCAACTCAAAATCAGTTAAGATCCCAGTTGTGAGTGAAAGTATCAGCTCTGAAATAAGGTGGAGAAACTTCACCCACTTTTTGGCCATGTTTGTTCTGTCAGTGTGTCTGCCCTTAACACTGTTACCTCATTCACATACAGTCTTACACACACATAATAATGTAGCTGATAATGAAATTTTAGTAACTGTTCAGCTGGAATATGAAGTAAAGACAAAACAGAAAGGTTACAGACAGTCAGAGAAGTGCAGCAGAACGTCAGACTTACTGAGAAGATGATTAGATTCACTTCTCAGAAGATCCAGATCAGAACATCTCCCACTTTAAAATAGATTCATTCATCTCTTTAATTTACACTTTCAGTTTCAGTGTTCATTCATCATTCTCTCTCCAACTCTAGAACATCAGATATAAACATGATCTGGAGAGGAACTCATTATTATTATACAGTGTTTAAAAGTCTAACTGTAAATACAGCAGCAGCTAGAGTTCTTTAAACGTCCATATTCTACGTCTTCTAGTGTTTATCTTAAGTGTCCACTTATAAGATATATGTAATTTAATGTACCAAAAACAGTCATAATTCATTTCTACATTTCCAGCCTCTCTTCATCACTTACACTTAAACAGGCTGTTTGTGTTACTGGGACTTTAAGACTGAGATATGTAAATAACTTCTGTTCTATAACTTCAGTGTACAGGGCGGGGGCTTAGGGTGGGGGGACTAAATGTTGGTTGAATAAATGATTATGATTATTGTAAATGTGTTGATTTTTTGTAACATCGTCAACAAATACCAGTGAAACTCAGAAACTTTTTAGTTTTTTTAGTTTTTCTGTATATGTATTGTATGAAGTGGAGAGGTGAACAGTGCATACTGAAAACTTTTGACATTAGTTTTCCAAAAACTACATTCAAAGACACATTAAATGCTTTTTATTAAAAAATTAGCAAAAATACATTTTTCAGTTTTACTTTAAAAATATTATACACATCTCCTGCAATAAATAACAGTAATATAATATTTAGCCTTATTACATACAATATTTTAAAAGTTTTTCTTTGTCTTTAATCAGAGTCTCCAAAAGTTGAGGAAGTCTGGGTTTCTCAGGTGAGTACATTATTCTAAATAGAGCACACGTCCTTAACAATCAACTGTAATATGATATTAATAAATCTATGAATATAAACATTGCTGTGTTTATACAGAGTTCATTCTTAATGGAGTCTACATGAATGATCTTCTTGTATGATGGTTTCTCTTTCATGGTGTTCAGTTGGATGTTATTCTAGTGTTAATGCTGATCAGTGTTCTGTAAGTGATCATGATCCTCAGACGGCTGCAGTGCTGGAACTATTTGAACTACCTCCTGCTTTCTTCTGTTGAATCTGTTCCTCAACTTTCCCATGAGGGTCATGATTTGATGAATGATTTGTATGATGAAGACTAAAAGTAAATAAGATGTGTAAAATAGCTTCTTATTCAGTTTTCTGTAATAAAATACTGTGTGTGTAATGATCACAGCACACAGTCTCTGTAGTGTATCTTGTGCACTCTGTCTCAGTCAGACTGGGTTTTAAAGTCCCCACAACTACAAAACTTAATCTACATAATGCTGATTAAAACACGCCTTTAAAAAGATGCTGTTGATTCATTTCTTCAAAACACTATATCAGTTTAAATCAGTTCAGCTCATCAGAGTCTCTACTGTTATTAATATCAGCTCTCAGTGATTTATACTGACACATCAACAGTGATTTACACAGAGGAACACTTACTGATCCTATCACATACAGTATCACATCACACATCAGATCTTCATTCTGTTTTATTCAGTGGGACAGAAAATGGACAGAAGAGCAGAGAATGAAAATGGAGGAATCTGCTCTGCTGCTCGGTGGGGATGAATATAGATACCGTGAGGAAAATAAGTATTTGAACACCCTGCAACTTTGCAAGTCCTCCCACTTAGAAATCATGGAGGGGTCTGAAATTTTCATTTTAGGTGCATGTCCACTGTGAGAGACATAATCTAAAAGAAAATCTGGAAATCACTATGTATGATTTTTTTATAATTTCTCAAAGACCTGTTAGTCCGCCTCTAAAAACTCCACCTCCACTCCACTTATTATTCTAAATTAGAAGCAGCTGTTTGAGGTCGTTAGCTGCATAAAGACACCTGTCCACCCCACACAATCAGTAAGACTCCAACTACTAACATGGCTAAGACCAAAGAGCTGCCCAAAGACCCCAGAGACAAAATTGTTGACCTCCACAAGGCTGGAAAGGGCTACAGGGCAATTGCTAAGCAGCTTGGTGAAAAAAGATCAATTCTTGGAGCAATTATTAGAAAATGGAAGAAGCTAAACCTGACTGTCAATCTCCCTCGGACTGGGGCTCCACGCAAGATCTCACCTCGTGGCATATCAATGATCCCAAGAAAGGTGAGGAATCAGCCCCGAACTACATGGGACGAGCACATGAACTACATGGGGAACAACATCCCTCCCTCAGTTAGAGCATTGAAGATGGGTCGTGGTTGAGTCTTCCAACATGACAATGACCCAAAGCACACAGCCAGGATAACTAAGGAGTGGCTAAGGAGAACTTGCAAAGTCGCAGGGTGTTCAAATACTTATTTTCCTCACTGTGTGTATTTTTGTAAGCGTTTGTGTAAAGCTGCGTTTGTGTAAAGCTGTGTTGGTGAAGTGTTTAGTTTAGACTGTATAGTAAATAGATGAAAGAAAATGTAAAGCTGGCTGTACAAGTGTTTATCAGTGTTTATAAAAAATCTTTTATTCATAAAGAATGGATGACATCACACACGCCTAAATTCAAAATAAAGTTGAATATTTTAGTAAAAAAAATTTATTTCTTTACTAATCATTCCAGAATTAAGAGAGGAGAGGTTTCCTGGACCTGCACTGAAGAACTTAATGAGCTTGATAGAAGAGAAGAAAGCTCAGGAGGAAGAGCTAAAGGAAGCTGAGACTGAACTGGAGGACACAGCCAAACAAACAGACAGTAAAGAAGAAGAATTAAAAGAGGAGGAACATGTGGAGAGAGAGAACATCAGAGAGATCAGTCTGGAGATCCGAGAGATACAGGAAAGAACACTGGGAGAAAGAATGGAGAGGAGGCAAAGAGAGGAAGAGGAGATCAGAGGAAGAATGAAGGCTGTTTTGGACGATTTGAGGAGCTCAGAGGAAGCAGTTAAAGAGATAAAGGAGAAGATAGAACGGCATGAGAAACAAAAACACAAACGTGGGAGAAAGTTATCAGAGGAGAGAAATGAAGAGAAGAGAAGAGAGCTAAAGAGAAAAGTGGAGAGAGAAGATAAGCAGATGGAGAAGGCTAAAGAGGAGCTGAGGAGGATGCAGGAGGAGAGGAGGGTGATGGTGAAGAAGCTCAGACTGGAGATGGAGAGCAGAGAGAAGAGTGCAGTTAAAGCAGATACACACTTCATCAGGCACCTGCCTGAACTTATTACTCAGACTCTCCTAACAAACAGACAGAAAGAGACTGATAGAAAGATGAATGAAAGAGAGAGAGAGTTAGAAACACTGAAACTAAACCTCTCAGAGATGGAGAGAGATAAAGAACAGCTACTAGAGGAGAGAAATAAACAACTTGAAGAAAAAGTCACTGAATTAGAAAAACACACAGAAACAATAGAGAAGAGGAATAAAACTATCGAGGAGAAGAATGAACTGCTGAGAGAGAAAAAGACTCTACTGGAGGACACAGTGAAAGAGGTGGACAGCAGTAAAGAGCAGCTGGACACACTGAGAAAGGAACTGCAGGACAAGAGCAGCAAACTACAGGAGATGATGATCCTACTGGAACAACAGAAAACTGAACTGAGGGAAAAAGACAAACAGCTTGAAGAGAAGGAGAAACTTCTAAGTGGACAAAGACAGACTAGAGGAGAGAGAAACAAGCAGCTGCAGGAAAGAAACGATCCAGACTCATCCGTTCCAGTCAGAAAAAGAAAAAGCAAAGAGTGGAATCCTCCAGACTGTAAGTAAATACCATAGTTATATCAAGTTGCAAACAAAACGTATGACTTTTTATATATGTCTAAAATTTATATAACACTCATTACACACTGTTACACTGGTGCATGCATGTGTTTGATTACAAAAAGGACATTTAATATATTTAATATAAACATAAATATATAAACTATATACTATAATAAACATACCAAAACATAATGTACCAAGGTTTTTTATGACTATTTTAAGTAATTTAAACAATTTTATAATCATTTATATTTAGGTTGGAACATCAAAACAGTAAACAGCAGAACATTAAACTCATATAGAGATTTCATACTATATACCATCTACAAACTGCTCAATAACAGTCTTAATTATATGTGGTTCTTCTGTTTCATAGTGAGTGGAGAGATTCGAGAATCTGCAGCACCACTCAGGAGAAGACGCAGTAAAGAAGATCTTCCTCCATTCAGTAAATAATTCCAGCTTCATATAATATCTTCTACATTTCTCTGAACAGAATAATCATCAGCATATAATAAGAGATTAAATCCTCATTCTTGTTGATCTGCAGGGAGTGGAGAATCCTGTAGTTCAGCCTCTCCAGTGTCAGTTCCTGTAGCAGAACTCCGGCTGGTGCTGCTGGGGAGGACTGGATGTGGGAAGAGTGCAGCAAGAAACACAATCCTGGGCAGAGAGGAGAGCAGCCAGGCTGGAGCATCTACAGTGAGGCAGCAGAGTGAGAGCAGACAGGGGGAGGTGGCTGGGAGGCAGGTGACTGTGGTGGACACTACTGACTGGTTCTGTCCTGGACTCTCTCTGGAGGAACTGAGACAGGACGTGGAACTATGTGTCCGTCTGTCTGCCCCAGGACCCCACGCCTTTCTCCTAGTCATTCCAGTGAAGCAGTCTACAGGAGAGGAGAGAGGGATGCTGGAGAAAATGGAGGAGATCTTTGGAGAGAGATGTTGGAGGAACACCATGATCCTTTTCACTGTTACTGATGAAGTCCAAGAGAAGAACATTGAAGAGTTTATCCAGTCAGGAAACCAGGAGATCCAGAGACTTGTAGAGAAATGTGGGACCAGGTTTCACTGTCTCAACATTAAGGAGAGTGGAGATGGTTCTCAAACCTCAGAGCTGCTGGAGAAGATAGAGAAGATGGTGGAAGGAAACAGAGAGGAATTCTACAGCAGTGAGATCTACCTGGAGATAGAGTCTCAGATCAGAAAGATAGAGAGAAGAATGATAAAAGAAAGAGAGGAGATGAGAGAGAGAAAAGAAAGAGAAACTAGAGAGAAACTGGGTAGATGTGTAGAGGAGACTTTCATGAAGTTTACGGAAGCAACTGCTCACTTTCATACCAAACTAAATCAGCATGAAGAGCGAATAACTAAACTAGAGGAAATGCTGAAAGAGGAAAGAGATCAGAAGAGAAAGAGAGAGCTGGAGAGAGAGGTGGAGAGAGAGATCCAGCAGAGGAATGAGATTCAGTTCGAGTTAGAGAGACTGAAAGAAGAGAATGAAAGGGAGAGGAGAGAGATGGAGGTGAGACACAGACAGGAGATGGAGGAGATCTGGGAGACGTATGCAGGAGAAGTCAGAACGGAGGTAGAGAGAATCTTCATTAAGATTGTTCTGCCTGAACTCAAGCAGAGACTTCAGGTGATGTTAAAACATGCAGAAAGACTTCAGCAGACAGATGGAGGAGGAGGACAGAGAGTTAAAGACACCAGGACTCAATAGAACATAGTAGCACTTTACAATGTAAGATCCATAAGTACGGTGGAGGTCAATAGAACCCATGTTATGAAAAAGCTCCTGTTCTGCTTCACACTTACACACTGAACTGAACAAGCTGGATGAGTTTAACACCGTGTTACTGTAATATCATGACACGAGACTGAAACACTGCTCTCCTGCCAGTTTCTGTCAGGACCTCACTACTCCTGCATCAGTTCATCAGGTCATTCATTTTGCATTGTGACTCATTAATGATGTGTCATGAACTAAAACACTAAAACTGTGGAACATTTTAATGTCATTTAGTCATTTGTAGTTGGTCCTGCACTAATCAGGTACTCAACTGAATATTTCTCACTGCAATCTTTTGAAAGCATTATAGTTTCAGTCTAAATGATGCTGGTCTCCAATAAGCATTAATATAGGTTTATGAATGCTTGTTTATATGTTATGCCCCTGAGAGAGGGAAGGATAAAGAATAATTGCAGACGTAAACACGACACTGAGTACTGCTCACAGCTGCATTACTTTGAGTGATAGTTTTGTATATAGATTTAAGATTCATTACATTCCACTTTATATATATATATATATATATATATATATATATATATATATATATATATATATATATATATATATAGCTTAAGAAAAAAGTGCATATTATCAATGAGAGCTAACATACATGAGTGATGCAAGCCCAGCGCGCTATACCGGTCCCCTCACTCAGTCCGAACCAATTGCACATCGATCCCATAGGCATTACCAATAGAAATCCAGTAATAGATTATGTATAGAAAGAAACTCTTTAACAATAATATTAAAGTGGAAAAGAACATTTTTGTTTCTTTTTGTTCACATGTGTCACATATACACCTAATATCTATAACCAAGTTGTACATTTTTATTATTGTGTGTATTGTGGTCAAATGGTAAATAAACAATGTTCTCTTTTCAGAGTTTACAGTGTGAAATGGTGTATTTGGTTGACTGGAAATTGCCATGTAAACAAACTAAACACCAGCATAACTGAAGCCTCTGCTTTCTGTGCAGTAAGTGTTTCTAGAGGTAACTCTGGTCTCACTGTTGTGAGTGAGTGAATATATATATATATATTCTGAAATGCAGTTCATGAAACTGTATTTGACACCAAATAAACAGAAATGTGGAAGCATTGGGATATAATGGGAATTAGAGTAAAACCATACACAGAAACATACTGGATATATGGAAACTCTTGATGTGTTGATGGACAGACAGATTGTGACCAGCACTGAACTAAAATCAAGGCGATGTTTATAGAGCAGATTTGCAGTCAGACACAGTGGCAACAGGAGCAAAGCAGACATAAGAAAAGGGCAAAGCAGAATCAGAGTGGGGTGGGGGCAGGCAGGAGTCAAAACCAGTCAAACAGATCAGATCAGCAAAAGTATCAAAAGGGCAAAGACAAAAGACTAAACCAGAGATTCAGAATGAAGTCAAAAACCAGAGTAGCAAACGAGACTAGTCACAGAGAGAACCGCTCACTATGCACAGAGTGGCCATACTTCACACTGGCTCAGTGCGAGAGAGTATTTATAAACAGACTAGACGAGGAACAGGTGTGTGTGATTAGCAGTCCACAGCCGAGGATCAGGAAAATAGAACAGATTGGAGGATTGTGGACACATGACATTGACGTCACCGGGTCAGGAGAAGTCAGAACAGAGGTAGAGAGAATCTTTATTAAGATAGTTTTGCCTGAACTTAGGCAGATACTTCAGGTGCCGTTACAACATGGAGAAAGACTTCAGCAGACGGATGGAGGAGGAGGACGGAGAGATATAGACTAAGAGAACATAGTAGCACTTCACAGTAAAGGTGCTTGTAATACAGTGGGTAATATACAGGGTTCCAGGAAACATCCAGGAGATCAGAGGTGAGAGGAGATCCAGCAGGTGTGACAATAGATAGAGGAAAGTTGAACATGTGAAATTTAAACAAGACCAAGAGAGTGAAGATGAGCAGTTCTGTTAAAGGTGACCTGCAAAGCAAAAGGCTGTGTTTAATAATAAAAGCTAGAAGAAGCAGGAAAGAAAGATGAGGGGCAGTGGGAGAAGCAGAAGGGGAAAATGGAATTCTGTTAGGAATATGTGGAGTATATTGGGATTCTTACCCTAGAAATGTTTTGTCTATTGATCACAAAGCAGTGAAGGAGTAGAGTTGTAACTACAGGGTGCAGGGACTACAAAGGTGTGGTGAGTATAGGATGCCAGTATGCTGAACACTTCCTGGTCAGTCACTGTTTACATGTAAAGGCTACAGCTAGTTCAGTGTGTGTGTCATATGTTCTGTTCTGTGTTCCTCTAAAAGCCTAACCGGGACAGGGGTTACAGATTAGGCTCAGCTAGAAGCTCTATATTCATACATGTGCTGCAGTTCATGTAGCAGTGTTTGTTGTATATCTGTATTGTTCCTGTCAGATACATGTAAATAAGGAAAACAGGAAGTCTTGTTATTATTCGCATCATACTAGGAATTTTTGCGACTCTGTGTCAGGTTGTCTCAGGATATACATTCACGGGACACTTTTCACCAGAGGTCCAACTCACCTGAGTTCTGATAGCTTTTGCTCCTGCTCCCTTTGACCTAGACACTCCCATACCTGCTCACTCTCATACCTGCTCCCTCTACCAGCTTATTTTCTTTCCCTTTAAAAAGCCTTCCCTTTGGCTAGGTGTTAGTGGAGCATTAACCACCGGACTGTTTTGTTCTGGTCTCTGTCTAGTTATTCTCAGTTCCTGCAAGCCTTCTATAATCTTCCTGTTATTGTTCCCTTTTTCAGAGTGTCTTCACACTGACCTGTGAGCCCTACCGTCCCCCATGCCTTTGGTTTTTGTAGTTGGTATGTTTTTTTTGTGGTAATTTCTTGGCCATAATAAATATCCTTTGGGGGTTTGTGATTTTTCATACTTTATTTTTGGAAGAACTTCTGCGCGTTATACCTTTGTGACCATTTTGTGTTTTACATAAATTTTACATACATAAATCCCCGTTACAGTATGCTCCACCTACCCTGGATTCGGTACACTAAAAAAAAAAAAAATGTTGTGAGGTGTTGAATTAAATAAATCCAGCTACATCCAATTTAATTAACATACATGTGTTACTAATTTAAACATAATCCTGTGTTGCCAGAGAGGGTGTAGTTTTTTATTTAACCTGAACTCGTGGGTATGGTTCTCACCAGTTATCTGTATTACCCCTGCAACTTAACCACACGTATCTAAATTGTTAGTGTGCCATGCATACAATATATCCAATGAGTCAAGTCAGACACAGAATATAGAAAACAGTAGCGTGTATTATAAACCTTAAACTTGTCTGTACAATAGGGTTGAGGACCGGTCACTCATTCAAACATTAATACCTCCTTTTTTTTTCAAAAGCCGGCAAAACCAAACGAACAAAATAACAAAGGTTATTAAAGACGCAGCCAGATCCGTTTTTGAGTAGCTAAGTCCATTTTGTCCAGCTCCAGCTCACCTGCAACGTCCTCACGTGCACTCATGAACAATCCACAGCTCCTCTGGTTTTCCCGCTGGATACTAGTGATGGAATTCTTGGGGGTTCTTCTGGCTCGACTCACTAAAAAGTGAGTCTCTAAAAAGTGTTGCTTAACTTATCAAATTACGTGTAAAATGAATTACTAATGTAAAAACATACATTATATAAAATGTTTATTATTTATATGGCTTTATTTATATACTCAACATGGAACAGAGTGCTACAAAAATAAATGATAAAATACAAAAATCAAAGACCCATCTAAATTAGACAAACAGGTCCATTCTCTGATTGTGTATATTATTATTAGTACAGTGAAACAACAAAACATCACTCAACAAAATATAAAATTAAAATGCAGTATCCTGTAATAACAAAAAGAAAAAGCAGTATCCTTTAGTGAAGATTGGCATTCAGAAAAACCAAGGATCTTATCTTTGAAGGGTTGATCCTGTTTCTCCTTTCTGTTATGATCTGCCCTGTGTTGAAGAAGCTTCTCTCTGAGGGGACAGATGTTGCTACAATACACAGTCTATGTGCCATCACATGTGTAAGACGCGGGTAGACTGAACACTTGGTCTCCAACCAGCTCAGTGGGTCTGCTCTTCTCTGGAGAAAAGGGATCCTTGAGATATGATCTCAGTTCCACCATTGCATCTGCTGATGGATTCCTTGTAGTTTCACCAGTTGCTCGTTCTTCAAAGAACCTCCAGACAGCAGATGTTTGTGGCTCCTCTTGTTCGTGCTCTGCTGTCTCTTCGCCCTCTTGGCCTCCTGGCAGTAGACTTGACAGGCTGGATCTTGCTGCTGCTGCTGCAGTTATTCTCTGAGGAGCTTCATCAACTGCTCTATTTTGATTGAAAGCCAGCTTTTGAATCTTGGGTCAAGAATGGTGGTTTCTGACAGAATGGTGTGATATTCCATTATGTGGAATTTTCTTTCCATGGGAGCCACCAGCAGCAATCCACTAACTCCTCACGTATCCATGTTACTCTGGTCTGGTGCTCAGCTGTCACTCTCTGCAGAGCCTTGCACAGGATTAACATTTTAGAACATAGCTAAAGAAAGAGTAAACAGTGTTAAAATGATGCTTTGTTCTAATTAGCAGTATATATTATTATATATCTGGTCATGTCTAATCTGCTTTTCATACTAATAATCCAACAACTACAACTAATAAACATGATAACTGAAAAATAATGAGAAGAATCTCCACAGTGACCTGCTAAAATAGCTCCAGAACAGTGCAGGCCTCCTGCAGTACCTCCCATTCCTCTTGGCACAGAGGGTCAACAAGTGCACTGATAACAGCCAGGGTGGAAATGATGATCTTGGGTCGCAGAAATTCCGCTTTAGCATATGGAAGGTGGAGTTCCAAATAGTAACACCACTCTGTTTTCAGCTCAGACTCAGGCGATGCCCATCTGCGTGCGGTTAGATTTGAGCTTCTCCGTGGCTACTGTGCTCCTGTGGAAGAATGTCCACAGGGGGCTTTATCACCTTCAGAGCAGCTCACAGACATGGGTGGTGCGTCCATTTCAGGCTTTGGTTATGTGACCTGCATTGTCACTAACACAGCACACTACTTTGTTTTCCACGTCCCACTCTTTTGTCCCTTTGAGCAGCTCCTTTGCCAAGTTCTCAGAAGTGTGTCTGTCACTGAACTCAAAACAATCCAGTAGACAGGACACCCTTTTGTAATTTTCAACAAAGTGGCATGTAAGATGTGGTGGTTTGGGATGTCCAGCAGTCAGTTGTTAGACAAACAGCTGTGGCTGTTTTGACCCTTTCTAGGAGTGAAGCACGTTCTCCGTCATATAAGCCTGGGATGATTTTTTGGGAAAGTGTTTTCCTGCTTGGAAGTGCATACATTGGATTGAGAGTGTGAGCATCACTTCTGAATCCTTCGTCTTCCACGATTGAACATGGCTGAAAATCTTTTGCGATCATTTTAGCCAGTTCCTCATCAGTCATAGGCTTTTGCAAAAAATGGCTTATAGAGCTTTGGGTTGTAGGCCTAGGTGGTTGTGGTGGTGTACTGGATGATGCTGCAGACGTTGTAGGAACAGCAACAGTTGCAGTAGACACACTGGCACCTTCTTTAATAGCGGGTTCCCTTGCTTGTCTTTTCTCTTCTAATTGCATTGATGGATGAACAGTGTGCAGGTTGTTTGTGGAACCTGCTCGATATGAAATTTTAACTTTGCTCAGTCTACACTCTGCCTTTGAACTGTCTATCACATTAAAATGTGTCCAAACTTTACTACGCTTCCTGTCTCTCATTTCCCTCACCTTTCCAGCATGTAGTCTGTCTATGTAAAGCGTGAAGCTCTCTCGCTCTCTCTGGCCTCCCGAGAGACCTTTACGGGAGACTCTCCCTCCTGTTCGTGTGCTCACTGTGCTGTGTGTGTTTGTAACCCCTCCCCTCTCCACTCCCACTCTGCGAAGACGCACAGATGGCGCCACACACCTTGAGCAATCATGCTTTAACAGAAAAACAAATTGGCTCACAATCAGGAGACGGCTCCCATCATTCACTTCAAAGAGCCGGTCGGATCGCTCGCAACCGACCCATAACTACAGCACAACAAATGGCCCGTTTCTTT
>JAMWET010001911.1:0-18415 GCA_024036415.1 Prochilodus magdalenae | reverse complement strand
AGTGGGGGAAAACATTAAATGGACTGTACAATGTGTTTTAGCTGATAATTTGGGTGCACATTCGATTAGTGGACTAGTTGAAAGTTTCACTGGACCTTACTTCTGTAGATTTTGTCTTAGACATTCCTCAGAGTACCAGGCACATGAAGTGTGGAGTGTTTTCCACCTCGGACAAAGGAGGACCATATTTTGCATGTGCAAACTGTAAGAGAAAATCCAAATTTGGTGCATTACTTTGGTGTAAAGCGGTCATGTCCGTTGACTGACAGGTTAAGTCACTTCCACTTTGTCTCTGGATACCCACCAGATGTACTACATATTTTTGAAGACATAGTGCCAAGGGAGCTAGCATTGTGTTTTCATATTTTCACCAAGAAAAAGTACTTTAATTTTACTTTACTCAATTACTTGATCACAAATTTTCCTTACAAGGGACACTGACAACAATCTGACAGCCCTCAAGCAATCCCACAAAACTATATTGGACGCAAAACTATAGGGAGAAATGCAAATGAAAACTGGACCCTAATACGGTTGTTGTCGCTCATTGTTGACTCACAGGTACCTGAGGGTAATCCTGCCTGGCAGATTTTTCTGACTTTAAAAGACATGGTTGAATTGGTGGTTGCCCCCATTCACACAGCTGAAAGTTTTGCATATCTTACCGGTTCTTATACGTTTTTCCTGTAGAGACACTGACACCCAAACACCATTTTTTGGAACACTATCCTGCACTGATAGAAAAATATGGCCAGAGTTTGACTTTCAGGAAGTTACAGCCAAATCCATTTAGGTTGGTGTATGGACAATGCGCTTCGAAGCTAAACACAGATTTTTCAAGCAAGTTGTGAAGCACACCAACAATTTCAGAAACTTTTTGTCAGACGTGTGGACTCGAGTCACATGACTTGGACTCGAGTCCGACTCGAGTCACTAAACTGCTGACTTGTGACTTGACTCGACAACATTACTAAAGACTTGCGACTTGACTTAGACTTTACCTTTACTGACTTGGACTTGGAATCGGACTTGAGCTTTAAGACTCGAAAAGACTTGACAACCCTACTTTAACATAATGAATAAGTAAAACTGAATCACGTAACTGGATCATTTTATATTAAATGGCGCTGTAACGCTAGGGAGCTGAGCCGCTCAGCCCAAATGATCCGTAACCTAGCAACAAGTAAAGCCGTAACCGTACAGCCAATCACGGGAAGCTTTGAGGGGGGCGCCAGTGTTGAATTTGTGCGGAGAAGACGAGTAACATGATCCCAAAAATAATCCTGTTCAACTACAAAGATTATAATGTAGTAAATAAAAGAAGAACTGCGGTATGCAAGACATGTGGAGTCAAGATCACAGATGGAGGTGCAACCACTTCAAACTCGACATTTGAGGCTGCACAAAGAACAGTAAGTCTGTGCTGTGTATATTTCGCGTATGGCAGTTAGCAAGCTAGCAAACGTAGCGACATGATAATAAACAACAGCGAATGTAAACAAAGCTGTTGTCCTCTGTTCGTCCCTCTCTCACACCATTCACTGTGAGAGATTTTACTGAAAATTAAAGTGTTTAGGAACCACAGCATCTCAGCCACGACGTGGTGAATTAGCATAGAGCAGAAAAGTGTCAAACACAGCAGTTCACACATGCTGTTATATATATATATATATATATATATATATATATATATCGTCGCTGTCCAAGGAAAAACAAGTATCTCCAAAATGGCAACTTTACAAGAGAGGCCAAAAACCTCATTCAATTTTAATGTAAGTCAATGGAACCAGACGTTTTTCTAAGCAATTTTGGGCCATTTCTGTTGGTCTATTCATCATGTAGATCTCACAGTGTAAACGACTGCCGCTGTTTTCAAATTATGCATAAAAGTCAAAATGGACAAAAAATGGAGATACATGTTTTTCATTGGACGGCGACGATATATATATTACAGGTCCATACATTAACGCTTATGGGTTTAGAATGTGATGTCATTAAAAATTCCTGTAGGTGGAATGTGTTCTACTACTTCGTTATAGTGTGGTGTTCCTCCACCTTGGCCTTCGAGGCTCACTGCCCTGCACATTTTACTGTTTTTTTCTGCTTCAGCACCTATTGTAACTCAGTAATGGGCTGGCTATGAGGTGATTAGTTGGATGAGATGTGTTGGAAGAAGGGTAAACAATAAGTGCAGGGCAGTGGGCCTCCAGGGCCAGGGTTGAGAAACAATGATGTAGTGTACTTTGTTAGCCTGTTTACAGAAATTTATAGCATACTGAAACAGCTCATATGATATCATGAATCATATGATATTCTTGTCCTTTCCTAATTTTTTTTAAATCCATAAACCTTGACTTTTTGTTGCTGTAAACTGTGGTATAATGTCACATTCATTTTTCCATACTGCGTTTAGTACATATCTATTAGAGATTACAGTAAGTACTTTGTACTTTGTTTACTGCACAGTACTTTGCAGGTTATTTAATCCTCAAATTATTTAATTAACGATTTGCACTACTTGTTCCTGTTAAGTAAAATAGCACTTTGTTGTTTGAACTGTTTGAGATGATGCAAGTTGTTTTTGTTATACTAAATACAAACTTTAAAAACATTTATGATTATGTCAGTTTAATATACTATGAATCAGCTGCATCAGTTATGTGAAATATTGAAATGACATCTGGTGACTTGACTAGGACTCGAAGTTTAAGACTTGGGACTTGACTTGAGACTTGCTTGTATTGACTTGGGACTTGACTTGAGACTTGCTTGTATTGACTTGGGACTTGACTCGAGACTTGCTTGTATTGACTTGGGACTTGACTCGTGACTTGATTGTTAAGACTTGAGACTTACTTGTTACTTGCAACTTAGTGACTTGTTCCCATGTCTGCTTTTTGTTAACCCTTTCTACGGGACATCAAATGATGATGGCATACCACATGCATACAGGTGTGGGAAAACCGGCCTTGTGTGTCACAAAAATATCTATTATGCCTATTGATGTACTACATTCAGACATACAGGAGGCCTTAAGAGAAATGTCACCGCTTCTGTCAACTGTGCAGCTGGCCAGCACTGTTACCTACTATGGAACAAGGTACACTGTTGGGATGATAACGTTATATGGCTCTACTGCCGGACTGCCTGACTTCACTGACATTGTTCAGATAGCCATTTTGGACAATGTTCTACATTTTATTGTAAAATTACATGCCTGGTATGAAGAGCACCTAAGATCTTTTCAACTAGAGAACACTGGTAAGCATAATGGGTCTTTTAATTTAATGGTAAGCATAAAGCATAATGACACCTAAATCTTGGTCAAATACGCAGTAGTAGCATGAGCACCATTTGATACAACTCACCTAATTGGTGGTTGGATTTCATTTAGTTCCTAACTGGCATTCTGCTGACATGAGTTTAAATTGAGAAGAGCATTCTTTAAATGTAAGTATTGTAATGTAAAATGTAAAACTGGCACATGCATTATGAAATGTAATATGAAGCATCAAATACAAGATGGCCAGTTATCGCACCAAACTTCGAGATTTTGGTGTTCCTGAGGTGATATGCAATGCAGTAAAGCAAAGGAGGCCTGCTGATCAGAAGTCTGCAAAGAATGTTAAAAAACCCCGATAAGCAGAGGTAAACTACCTTCCTCCTTACCCAGCAGGAGAGGATAAAGAAAGTCAAGAACACAAAAGGATTGAGTTGCTTACTGAAGTAAAGAAAAGGAAACAGTGACAAACTGGCAAAAGAAAAAATGGCCAAAACATTTGCGCACAGAAGACACGAAATCATCAACCAGACGTCCAACATAGAGGACATTAAAGCCAGACGGCCTGCTCTGTTTAAGACATCTCATGTGAGTTGCAGTGTTGCTAAGATTTGCATGTTATTAAAATATATTCTAGTCCACGTCTAATGACTGCATTAGTGTTTTTGCATGTTAAGCTTTTAAATTTAAAATGTTTTATCGTCTGTTTTCTAAATTTCATTATTGTTATGAACTCTTAATCATTTACTATTTATCCTTATTTAATTTGGTTACGTATTTTATAGGAAAATATTATTATTATTATATTATTATTTATTTAAAGTGTTCCCATGTCAGAAAATATTGTTTTTGTCACAAAACAAGTTTTATTACAACGTTGAGCTTTTTGGCCCTTCTAAAGCCTGTAGCCGCTTCTAAAGCTCCCAAACGCTTTTTCAGCGCCTAAATGCAATGAAAATGACACTGTTCATTTTGTTCTGCCACGTTCAAGATTTTACATTCTATTGCTTAGAAACAATGTTTTCCCTCATTCTAGATATATTTGCAAGGTACCCATGTCAGAACATATTGTTTTTCTCCCAAATCCAGTTTCATTACAAAAATGAGCTTTTTGGCCGTTCTAAAGCCTATAGGCGCTTCTAAAGCTGGCAAACGATTTTTCAGCGCCTAAATGCAATGAAAATGACACTGTTCATTTTGTACTGCCACGTTCAAGATTTAACTTTCTATTGCTTCTAAACAATGTTTCCCTTCATTATTTACATATTTAAAGTGTTCCCATGTCAGAAAATATTTTTTTGTCACAAAACAATTTATTACTACGTTGAGCTTTTTGGCCGTTCTAAAGCCTGTAGGCGCTTCTAAAGCTCCCAAACGCTTTTTCAGCGCCTAAATGCAATGAAAATGACACTGTTCATTTTGTACTGCCACGTTCAAGATTTCACTTCCTATTGCTTAGAAACAATGTTTTCCTTCATTCTAGACATATTTGCAAGGTACCCATGTCAGAAAATATTGTTTTTGTCACAAAACAAGTTTTATTACAACGTTGAGCTTTTTGGCCGTTCTAAAGCCTGTAGGCGCTTCTAAAGCTCCCAAACGCTTTTTCAGCGCCTAAATGCAATGAAAATGACACTGTTCATTTTGTACTGCCACGTTCAAGATTTAACTTTCTATTGCTTCTAAACAATGTTTCCCTTCATTATTTACATATTTAAAGTGTTCCCATGTCAGAAAATATTGTTTTCCTCCCAAAACAAGTTTCATTACAAAGTTGAGCTTTTTGGCAGTTCTAAAGCCTGTAGGCGCTTCTAAAGCTCCCAAACGCTTTTTCAGCGCCTAAATGCAATGAAAATGACACTGTTCATTTTGTACTGCCACGTTCAAGATTTCACTTTCTATTGCTTAGAAACAATGTTTTCCTTCATTCTAGACATATTTGCAAGGTACCCATGTCAGAAAATATTGTTTTTGTCCTTCATTATTTACATATTTAAAGTGTTCAAAGTTGAGCTTTTTGGCAGTTCTAAAGCCTGTAGGCGCTTCTAAAGCTCCCAAACGCTTTTTTCAGGGCCTAAATGCAATGAAAATGACACTGTTCATTTTGTACTGCCACGTTCAAGATTTCACTTCCTATTGCTTAGAAACAATGTTTTCCTTCATTCTAGACATATTTGCAAGGTACCCATGTCGGAAAATATTGTTTTCCTCCCAAAACAAGTTTCATTACAAAGTTGAGCTTTTTGGCAGTTCTAAAGCCTGTAGGCGCTTCTAAAGCTCCCAAACGCTTTTTCAGCGCCTAAATGCAATGAAAATGACACTGTTCATTTTGTACTGCCACGTTCAAGATTTAACTTTCTATTGCTTAGAAACAATGTTTTCCTTCATTCTAGACATATTTAAAGTGTTCCCATGTCAGAAAATATTGTTTTTGTCCCAAAAACAAGTTTCATTACAAAGTTGAGCTTTTTGGCCGTTCTAAAGCCTGTAGGCGCTTCTAAAGCTCCCAAACGCTTTTTCAGCGCCTAAATGCAATGAAAATGACACTGTTCATTTTGTACTGCCACGTTCAAGATTTAACTTTCTATTGCTTCTAAACAATGTTTCCCTTCATTATTTACATATTTAAAGTGTTCCCATGTCAGAAAATATTGTTTTTGTCACAAAACAAGTTTTATTACAACGTTGAGCTTTTTGGCCGTTCTAAAGCCTGTAGGCGCTTCTAAAGCTCCCAAACGCTTTTTCAGCGCCTAAATGCAATGAAAATGACACTGTTCATTTTGTACTGCCACGTTCAAGATTTCACTTTCTATTGCTTCTAATCAATGTTTCCCTTCATTATTTACATATTTAAAGTGTTCCCATGTCAGAAAATATTGTTTCTGTCACAAAACAAGTTTTATTACAACGTTGAGCTTTTTGGCAGTTCTAAAGCCTGTAGGCGCTTCTAAAGCTCCCAAACGCTTTTTCAGCGCCTAAATGCAATGAAAATGACACTGTTCATTTTGTACTGCCACGTTCAAGATTTCACTTTCTATTGCTTAGAAACAATGTTTTCCTTCATTCTAGACATATTTGCAAGGTACCCATGTCGGAAAATATTGTTTTCCTCCCAAAACAAGTTTCATTACAAAGTTGAGCTTTTTGGCAGTTCAAAAGTGTTAGCAGGAGTACTACTAACACAGCAGGAGTCCAACAGCCTAAACACAATGAAAATTAGACAGACGAAATCTTTCTTTTTACTGCCACTAGGGCAAGATTTTCATTTTATTTTATTGAAAACATGGTCCGCTGGGTTCTGTGTGAAGTTGTATTGATCAAACATTTGTGTAACATTTCATTCCAGTTACGCCCAGATTGCTTCAGACCATAAATAGACTTCTCTAGTTTACACACTAGATTTTCTCCTACTTTTTCGTAACCTTCAGGTTGATCCATGTAGATGTCTCGGTCTATGGGTGCATGTAGATACGCTGTCTTTACGTCCATTTGGTGTAGTACCAAGTTCTCTTGGGCTGCCTTTTGCATGACTACACCCGTACACTAGTCATGTTGGCCGTGGGGGGAGAACGTCTCACCGTAAAAAACTATTCTCTGGCTCATCCCTTCGCCACAAATCTGGCCTTGTATGCTCATGTCCCATCACAATCCTCCTTAATAGAGTACACCCACCTGCCTCCCACTGTCTTTCTGCCTTCTGGCAATTTGGTCAGGGTAAAGGTTCTGGTTTTCCTCCAGTGACTGTATCTCCTCGTCCATTGCCAGACGAGACGAAATCTTTCTTCAGCCTCTAGGGCATATTTATTTTATAGAAAACAAACAAACTGCTCTTCCAGCCGTCATGTTGGGAGAGGACCAAGAGAGAGTGCACAACGGCAGAACATTTATTTATATAGGGTGTGTGACGTCACCAATCTTATTTCATCTCTTATAAAATCAATAACACCCCCTTGTGGTGTGGAGCAGGTAAGTAGTACAGAATACATCCAGTCAGTCATACAAACATATTATGTCAACACTCCCACTTATGAATGACTCATATCCTGTACAGCCTTTAACAATCAGAATAAACCCAGAAATAGATGACAAATGTCAAAACATTTAAAGTACATACCATACTTAACATATTTACAGTTCATCAGACACTAGTACCAAACATGACTCCTGAAAACTTCATCAATTTAACCTTTGAGACAGGCTTGGTCATAGCATCTGCTATCATCTCATCAGTAGGACAGTAAACAAGTGTCATCTTCCCATCTTTAATGGTTGACCTTATGAAATGATACTTGATGTCAACATGTTTGCACCTTTGTCTGCACACAGGGTTCTTCACAAGTGCAATAGTGCCCTGGTTATCCTCATGAACAACAGTTTGGACATATTCATAGGAATCCATACCCTTCAGTAATTGCTCTAAATAGATACACTCCTGTATTGTTAGAGCTAAGGCCATGTACTCGGCTTCACATGTCGATAACGCTACTGTGGGTTGCTTTTTACTTCTCCAAGATACCAGTGAGCTGTCTTTGCTCATGCTCACACAGTAACCAGACGTACTCCGTCTGTCGCTTGTGTCTGCACCCCAATCTGCGTCACTGTATGCCCGGAGGCCTAAACCATCGCTGTCCTTCCTAAAAGTCAGCTGCTTGTCAGTAGTACCTTTCAGATATCGCAGTACATGTTTCACTGTAATCCAGTTTTCCTCTGTGGGATTTTCAAAATGTTGTGATAGCTTGCCTACCACAAAACATAGATCAGGTCTCGTACAAATAGCTAAGTAGATGAGACTACCTACAGCTTCCCTGTATTTCCTTACATCAGTCATCTTAGATGCACCATCAGTGTAGTCAACCTTTTGTTCACATGGTGTCTCGCGTGGTCTGCACTCCTGCATATCAAATCGGTTGAGGATCTTTTCAACATACCTCTGTTGTGACATTGTTACACAATCATCAGATTGACTGAAGTCTATGCCTAGAAAGTGCTTTAACCTGCCTAGGTCCTTCATCTTAAACCTGGTGGAAAGCATTGCCTTCACTTGCTCTAGACCTCTCATGTTGTTTGCTGCGATGATAAGATCATCCACCCAAACGACTATTATCACCTTCCCTGCCTGCTTAGACTCCTTTGTGTAGACACAATGGTCCGCTGGGTTCTGTGTGAAGTTGTCATTGATCAAACATTTGTGTAACATTTCATTCCAGTTACGCCCAGATTGCTTCAGACCATAAATAGACTTCTCTAGTTTACACACTAGATTTTCTCCTACTTTTTCGTAACCTTCAGGTTGATCCATGTAGATGTCTCGGTCTATGGGTGCATGTAGATACGCTGTCTTTACGTCCATTTGGTGTAGTACCAAGTTCTCTTGGGCTGCCTTTTGCATGACTACACGTACACTAGTCATGTTGGCCGTGGGGGAGAACGTCTCACCGTAATCTATCCCCACTCTCTGGCTATATCCCTTCGCCACAAATCTGGCCTTGTACTGCTCATGTCCGTCACTACCCTCCTTAATAGAGTACACCCACCTGCCTCCCACTGTCTTTCTGCCTTCTGGCAATTTGGTCAGGGTAAAGGTCTGGTTTTCCTCCAGTGACTGTATCTCCTCGTCCATTGCCCTCTTCCATTTACCTGCCTGTGGTGATGCCATAGCCTGTTTAAAGGTCAGTGGCACACCACACACTGCTCGGTAGCAATAGTCAACACTGATGAGTGTACTATCATCATCACTGCTATCTTCCTGAGTATAATCACTAAGATAACTCGGTAGCTTACGCTCTCTAGTGGGGTATCTCCCACTGCTTGGGGCCTGTGGCGTTACCCTGTGGTGCTCCTCGCCATCATCTCCTGGGGATTGTGGACTGTCAGTCTGTACGTCTGTGCTTGTAACACTGGGCTGTGATGTGTCTGTTTTCTCACTATTTACAGTGGGGTCAAATCCTAGGTCCTGAGTCTGAGTCTTGCTGTCACATGTGGTTTTTGTGATAAACCTTACCAGTCTGTGCTTCTGCACTTTTTCCTTGGCGGGGTAGTAAACTAGAAAGGCGGGGCTGCCCTTGTCGTGCCCTACGAAGAGCCCCTTCTCACACCTCGGATCTAGTTTACCCTTGTCTTGTTGGTACGCATAACACTCTGACCCAAATTTGTGCATCTTGGCTAGATCACACTTCTTCCCTGTCAGTGCTGTGTACGGTGTTGTGCCAATGTGCTTGTTAAAGCATCGGTTCCTCGTGTAGGCTGCTTCCTGAACGGCGTAATGCCATAGGCTCTTAGGTAAGTTGCTGTCAATAAGCTTACACCTAGCCATCTCGAAGAGAGTGCGCCCTTCCCTTTCAGCTATCCCGTTCTGGTGTGGGGAGTAAGGACAGGACGTCTCGTGTCTGATTTTGTTCTTTCTCAGTAGTGTCTTAAACTCTCTGCCTGTAAACTCGGTCCCATTGTCTGAACGGATGCATTTCACACTGCCATAAGGAGCTACGTCAGCCAGGAACTTTTCAGTAGCTTGTACAGCATCACTCTTTGCTTTCAGAAAGTAAGTGAAAACTGCTCCTGTGCACACATCTGTAAAAGATTGCATATATCTGTAACCATCAATTGACTCATTGGTCACTGGACCAGCTAGATCAGTGTTTACCAACTCAAGTGGTGTCTTCACCTTGTCAGTTGCATTTCTGTTTCTCGTCTGAGTAAACTTCCCCTCTATGCACACATGACATTCTTTGTCAGGTTTACGCTTTGCACCTTTAATGTGCATGCCTACTGCTACATCCTGCAGTTTCAGTATATCATCATAGTTACAATGCCCCATAATCTCGTGCCAGGTTTGGATATCATGGCTAACATTGCACACATCATTTTTATCACACTCAGTTTGCAAGTAGTACATTCTGTTACACACTTGAATGTTAAACCTTGTGCCATTAGGCGCCACAAGAACATCGTTACCTTCTTCGAAGAGCACCTTGGCGCCGTGTGCAGTGGCACACTTCACGGAGAAGAGTTCTTGTGGGAATGAAGGGATGTACAGGGCGTTCTTGAGAGTCACTGTACATCTGCGTCCGTCGCTGTCGATGAGACACACCTGTGCGTCTCCTCTGCCTTCCGCCAACCCGAATGTCCGCTTCCCGTCGGCCAGCTCCATGCAGTGGCTCTCTGGCTTGAATGAGCTGTCGAAGGTCTTGAACCAGCTTCTGTCGTTGAGCATGTGGGATGTCGCGCCTGTGTCGACGATCAGCTCTTTCCTCTCGATCTGCCGCTGCTGCGCTGGCTTGCAAGTGTCCTCGGCCTTTGCCCGGAATGTGACGTCATCTCCCGCGGGTCCCCGCGTGCCTAACCGTCCTCCACCACTCGCTGCACGACCGCCGCTATCTTGAGCGCTAGCACACCTAGATCTTTGTACACGCCCTTTCTTCCTGCACGCTTTGTCCATGTGGCTTGTGCTCTTGCAGGAACTGCACCAAACTTTCTCTGTGCATTCGTCCTTTCGATGTCCCTTTTCTCCGCATCGCCAACATGCCATGTCTGTCGAAGATCCGCCGCTCCTTTTCTTCAGTGCTGCGCGGGCTTTCAGCACCCTTTCTCCCGCGATCTCGGCTACTGGCTCTGCATCCTCCGACGCCTCAAAGTTTCGCAGCTTAGCCTTGAACTCCGCCAGTTTCATGTCCGCTGAACCATGGGTTACCATCAGCGTAAACGGCTTGTACTTCTCTGGAAGTCCCCTCATAATCATAGCCATCATAAGTCCCTCACTCGGTGCCTCGCCTGCACCTCTGAGCGCCGTGAAGATCTGCTCTGCCCGGATAATGTACTCAGTCACAGTCTCTGTATCCGCTTTCTTCAGCGAGGTCAGTGTAATGTACATAGAAACAATCCGTGGCCTACCTTTGCCAATATAGTGCTCTCTCAGCACCTGCAGACTCTCACGTCCCTTGTTTTTAGTGTCTCTGAATATTAGTCCCAAACTCACGTTGTCCAGTAATGGCGCCAACGCGCAGTATGCGTCAGCATTCAGCTCATCATCCCTGGCTCGTTCTTCAACGGTCAGTGGTTCACGAGGCTCGTTCAGAATGGTCTCTTTTAATCCAACACGGTGCATGCAACACAGCATCCGTTCTTCCCAGAGCTCATATCCTTCGGCCCTACCGTCGAACGTCAGCCACTTTGCCTTTTGGTTTGCCATTCTTCTCAGCTTAGCTTAGCTCCCCGGTTTTACCGCGCTAAACTAGCTAGCACACTTTTAGCTAACTAGCTAACGTGTTCGTCGCCACACTTTCCGTTGTTGCAACTATTGTCGTTGTAACTGGGCCCATAACCTGTTAGCAGGAGTACTACTAACACAGCAGGAGTCCAACAGTTACAACACAGAAAGGTAGACGAGACGAAATCTTTCTTCAGCCTCTAGGGCATATTTATTTTATAGAAAACAAACAAACTGCTCTTCCAGCCGTCATGTTGGGAGAGGACCAAGAGAGAGTGCACAACGGCAGAACATTTATTTATATAGGGTGTGTGACGTCACCAATCTTATTTCATCTCTTATAAAATCAATAACACCCCCTTGTGGTGTGGAGCAGGTAAGTAGTACAGAATACATCCAGTCAGTCATACAAACATATTATGTCAACAGTTTTGATGGTTACTAACATTTGTGGACATCATTTATCTGAAACTTTCAACTGCCAAGATTCACGGTGCTAAAGGCTCCCTAGTGGACACTTGGTGCAATACTGCCAAGAAAATGGCTGACTTTCTGTAAAACCCAGCATGATGTATGTGTTTTTTTTTGTTTGTTTTTTTTTTGTGTTTTCCCCTCTCTCTCTCTCCCCACCCCCTTTCCCCTGGGTGCCATGTGGGTGGGTGGGTCCATGGGAGGATATACGCTCACTTGAAACTTCTGTATAATATTACTGTTTTTCACAATCCTCCCTTAAATAAATAAAAATACTTGATCACAAAAAATGTTTTGAGTGGCTGTTAGTTTTACATAATAAAATAATGCTGATATGACTCATCTTTTTTATGTTTTGCATCTAAACATAAATGCATAGTGTTTCTTTAACTCAAATAAACAAGGGTTTCATTGTACTTGACTATTTCTTGTACTTATAGCTTATTTCAACTGCTTTCTTTTCCTGAAACTACTCAATTCAATGACTTCGCTTGACGACGCCGGATATGATGCAACGGAGACGGTGTTTCTTTAAGGAGCGAACCTTTTTACAACAATGACGTCTCAGGTAATTTCAATTATTACAAAATTGAGTTTCATTTGTGTAAATACGCTCCGACTGAGCTGTTTTATGCTGTGTTCGCTGCATATTAAGTGGGGAGTGAGTGTTGTGTAGTGGCTAATGTTGCACTGCTGGAGTGCTAAAGCAGTTTTGCTCTTCCTAGAAAGGTGAGGAAATGTCTTAGAGAAAGAAAAAACATGTAGTATATGCAGTGACGGCGCATTTTATCAAAACACTGCACGTGATGTGGCTTGTTCAGTAAGTACGACGGAAACCTTAAAGAAACATTAAAGTCTGAAGATCACTCCATGCTTTTCATTTTGGCACTTAGGTTATTTCACTGCAACATTTATTATGCAGTGCACACCATGGATTTGTGACCGTTATTTAAAACAAGCAGTTCAAAAGCAATGGGTCATAAATCCGTTTGCATTGTTACATTGGAAAAAATGGTAACGACCAGGAAAACAGTGGCTCATTTCTTGTGTCTCTTCCGTTTGCAGGTGTTTAAGATGGTTTAGCTGCTGAGGGATTGTCACGTTTCAGTGGTAAATATCTTTTTATATAGAAGAGCTACACAGGAAAATATAAATCTGTTTTGACTGAGCACACTGAGCTATAAAGATCAGAAGGAATGTGGGAATGTAAAGATTGTGGAGTTTCAGTGTCATCCAAGTCTCATTTATTGAAACATTACAAATTGCAGCACGGGCGTTATGGTCGGAGCCAACGTTACCCTTGCACTTATTTAAACTGTACTTGTAGTTTTAAGACATGGAACGCTCTTTTGATTTATTTAAGTCGATTGCATGCAAAACATTCTGGTCCAGAGGTAGTTCAGTTGGCTACCTTTAGTTGTAATTTGTGTGCATGTGCTGAGCTTTCTTCTGAGAGGGATTAATTTGCTCATGTAAAGACACATCTGAAGAGAAATGAAACTGTGTGTTGTATTTTTTCTGCCTGTGATTTTCAGAAAAATGTGTATGTAACCTTTGAGTCCAACAAAAACAAAAAGCACAACCCACATTCATTACGTGATTTTAAATTGGGTGTAGTTACAATCACACAAAAAGATCAGGAGTCTGACATTGACATTAAAGAGAGGCAGGATGATGTTTCTGAGGTTGGAGATACACATTTTGACCCTAACAAAAGTCACGAATTGATTGCTACACTTGTGGAGAATTTAGCTGCAATGTTGTTGAAACTGGAGCATTTTGTTCATGTTCCAGCCACAGCAATAGATGAGTTTCTAGAAGAGCTGCATTATCTGTTAACTTCTGCTTCTTCCCCTCTCTCTGAAAATAAGCTTCAAGAAGTGTTTGAGAAACATAATCTTGCAGTTGAGAAGTCAGTGCTTAACGACATTGCCAGTGTAAGTGCATTACACCCGTTATACACAGCTATTGGGAAAGGTGGGGTCCTAAGCACTGACAATCTTTACATTCCCACATTCCTTCTGATCTTTATAGCTCAGTGTGCTCAGGGTCTCAAAACAGATTTATATTTTCCCTGTGTAGCTCTTCTATATAAAAAGATATTTACCACTGAAACGTGACAATCCCTCAGCAGCTAAACCATCTTAAACACCTGCAAACGGAAGAGACACAAGAAATGAGCCACTGTTTTCCTGGTCGTTACCATTTTTTTCCAATGTAACAATGCAAACGGATTTATGACCCATTGCTTTTAAACTGCTTGTTTTAAATAACAGTCACAAATCCATGGTGTGCACTGCATAATAAATGTTGCAGTGAAATAACCTAAGTGCCAAAACAAAAAGCATGGAGTGATCTTCAGACTTTAATGTTTCTTTAAGGTTTCCGTCGTACTTACTGAACAAGCCACATCACGTGCAGTGTTTTGATAAAATGCGCCGTCACTGCATATACTACATGTTTTTTCTTTCTCTAAGACATTTCCTCACCTTTCTAGGAAGAGCAAAACTGCTTTAGCACTCCAGCAGTGCAACATTAGCCACTACACAACACTCCCCACTTAATATGCAGCGAACACAGCAAAAAACAGCTGCTCAGTCGGAGCGTATTTACACAAATGAAACTCAATTTTGTAACAATTGGAATTACCTGAGACGTCATTGTTGTAAAAAGGTTCGCTCCTTGAAGAAACACCGTCTCCGTTGCATCATATCCGGCGTCGTCAAGCGAAGTCATTGAATTGAGTAGTTTCAGGAAAAGAAAGCAGTTGAAATAAGCTATAAGTACAAGAAATAGTCAAGTACAATGAAACCCTTGTTTATTTGAGTTAAAGAAACACTATGCATTTATGTTTAGATGCAAAACATAAAAAAAGATGAGTCATATCAGCATTATTTTATTAAATATAAAACTAACAGCCACTCAAAACATTTTTTGTGATCAAGTATTTTTATTTATTTAAGGGAGGATTGTGAAAAACGACAGTAATATTATACAGAAGTTTTCAAGTGAGCGTATATCCTCCCATGGACCCAGTCCCTACAGAGATCCAAGCACACTGGCACCCAGGGGATATGGGGTGGGGTGAGAGAGAGAGAGGGGAAAACAGCACAACATCAGAACGAAAAAAAAAAAAAAACAAACAAAAACACACATACATCATGCTGGGTTTTACAGAAAGTCAGCCATTTTCTTGGCAGTATTGCTAGCTCAAGTGTATAAAATAAATATGCCCTAGAGGCTGAAGAAAGATTTCGGCTCGTCTACCTTTCTGTGTTGTAACAGGGGAGGTGTTGGACTCCTTCTGTGTTTTAGGTAGTAGCTCCTGGCTAGACAGGTTGATAGGCCCAGCTACTAACGACAATAGTTCGGGGCAACAACGGTGAAAGTGGTGGCGAGGACCGTTAGCTATTTAGGGGGGCTAAAAGGTTGTGCTAGCTTATGTTTAGGGGTCGTGTAAACCGGTGGAGCTAAGCTTAAGCTGAGAAGGAATGGCAAACCAAAAGGCTAAAGTGTGACGATTCGACGGTTAGGGGCCGAGGATTATGAGCTCTGGGATAGATTTGTTTTTTTTTTGTTTTTGTTGCCCTCTGTGTTGCATGCTAAGCCGTGTTGGATTAAAGAAGACGCTTCTGAACGAGCCTCGTGACTCACTGACCGTTGCAGAACGACCAGGATGATGAGCTGGGATATGGCTGAGCTGCATACTGTCGCGTTGGCGCCGATTACTGGACACGTGAGTTGGGCACTAAATATTCTATGAGTTAGCACTAAAAACAAGCACCGGACGTGAGAGTCTGGCAGCGCCTAGCGGTGGAATGAGAAGAGCATTATCATTGGAGCTATAAGGTAGGCTCACGGATTGCTTTCTATGTCACGATTAACACAATGACACTCGGGCATGAAAGAAAGGCCGTAAAAAAATTAAATACAGCGACTGCTAGACAATACGCAGATACTATTAATCGGGCAGCCCCAGCAGTATCTTACACACGGCGCTCAGAGGTGTCAGGCGAGGCTATCGATTGTGGAGGGACTTATGATGGCTAATGATTATGAGGCGGTACTTCCTCGCAGAAGCTAGCAAGCCCGTTTACGCTGATGGGTTTAACCCGATGGCTTCAGGCTGGGGAAGGGAAGTGGGGTGGATAAGGCAAGGGGACCATGAAGTCCTGCGGAGTTCAAGGCTAAGCTGAAAAAGAAACTTTGTTAAGGCCCGTCGGAGATGGCATGCAGGCCACCCACCGCAGGTAGCCGATGATCGCGCCCGAGTGCAAAGTGTGCTGAAAGCTGCTGCCGCAGCACTGAAGAAAAGGAGCAGGCCCAGCGCATCTTCAGACAGACATTGCATGTTGCGCGATGACGGAGAATAGGTGCGTCATCGATGCAAGGAGCGAAAAGAAAGGCCGAGCAGATCAAAGCTTTGTGCCTAGTTCGCGCAAGGAGCGCCAAGTCGCGAGCAGGGACGACAGCGTGGCTAGAGAAGGATACGGCGCAAGCTGTACGACAGCATGCTTAGTGTGCTTCATGCGGCATCAAGATACGCGGCCCGGTCGCTGCCAGGGAGTACGTGGGCAGCGACGTTAAGGCCACGAGCGGCGACCCGCCGGGCGAGATACGCTCACGCGGGGACCCCAAAAAAACCATAAAAAAAAAGGGGACGATGACAGGTCACAAAAAATCGGCAAACAAAGGCCGAGGAACACAACAAAAAAATGAATACGATTTGCAAAGCCAGCGCAGCAAGCGGGCAGATCGAGAGGAAAGAAGGCTGATCGTCGACACAGGCGCGACTCATCCCCACATGCCTCAACGCACAGAAGCTAGAAAGCCTTTCAAGAGACCTTCGACACAGCTCATTTCAAGCCAGAGAGCCACTGCATGGAGCTGGCCGACGGGAAAGCCGGACATTCGTGGTTGGCGGCCGAGGCAGAGGAGTACGCACAGGTGTTACAGTGTGCTCTCATCGACACAGCGACGGGACGCGATTGTACAGTGACTTCTCAAGTAACGCCCTGTTTCCGTACATCCCTTCATTTCCCACAAGAACTCTATGTTCTCCGTTTTTCGTGAAGTGTGCCATTCCTGCACACGGCGCCAAGGTGCTCTCTCGAAGAAGGTTTACTGATACGTTGCTTGTGCCGCGGCCTAATGGGCACAAAGGTTTAACATTCAAGTGCAGTGCTAAGCAGAATGTAGCTACTTGCAAAACTGAGTGTGATAAAAAAATGATGTGTGCGATGCAATGTTAAGCCCTATGATATCCAAACCTGGCAGGGCACGAAAAAAGATTATGGGGCATTGTAACTATGATCTGATTATACTGAAACTGCAGGATGTAGGCATTTTTAGCAGTAAGGCTCCTATGCACATTAAAGGTGCAAAGCGTAAACCTCCATGCACAAAGAATGTCATGTGTGCATAAGAGGCGGAAGTTTTACTCAGACTCAAAAAAAAAAAGACAGTAAGGAAAACGGGAAGAGGAATGAAATGCAAACTGACAAGGTGAAGACACCTTCTTGAGTTGAGTATACACACAGCTGATCTAGTGAGCTGAGTCGTGTCAGCATGGTGACAATGATTTATGAGATGTCCCAATTGATGTTTTACAGATTTTATATGCAATCTTTTCAAGAAAGATGTGTGCACAGGAGAGAGCAGTTTTCACTGTACTTTCTGAAAGCAAAAAGAGTGATGCTGTACAAGCCATACTGAATAAGTTGCTGGGCTGACGGTAGCCTCCTCTTATGGCAGTGTGAAATGCATCGCGTTCAGACAAGGGGCTCCGGTTTAGGCAGGCAGAGAGTTTAAGACACTACTGAGTAAAGAACAAAATGCAGAGCAGAGACGTCCTGTCCTTCACTACCCTACCCAACCAGATAGCGGGATCCCGTGCTGAACAGGGAAGGTGCGCACTCTCTTCGAGATGGCTAGGTGTAGCTTATTGCCAAGTGGCAATCTACCCAAGAGCCTTATGGCATTACGCCGTTCCGGAGGAAGCAGCCTAACGATCGGGGAACGCGGATGCTTTAGAATCAAGGCACATTGGCACAACGCCGTACTCTAGCATCTGACTGAACATGGGAAGGAAGTGTTGATCATAGCCAAGATGCACAAATTTGGGTCAGCAGAAGGTTATCGCGTTACCAAACAAGACAAGGGGTAAACTATAAAGATCGATAGCGTGTGGAGAAGGGGCTCTTCGTAGGGCACGCAAGGGCAGTCCCGCGCTTTCTAAGTTTACTAGCGCCGCCCAAGGAAAAAGTGCAGAAGCATAATGAACTGGTAAAGGTTTATCACAAAACCACATGTGACAGCGAAGACTCAGAGCTCAGGATCGCTAGGATTTGACGCCTCGTCTGTAAATAGTGATAAACCGGGAGAGTACAACAATCAGCAGCCCTATGTTACGAAGGCACGGAGACGACCAGTACTGACAGTCCTACAATCCCAGGAGATGA
>JAMWET010001910.1:112500-280808 GCA_024036415.1 Prochilodus magdalenae | reverse complement strand
GATGGATGGACAGGTATAAATCTAGGTCCTGTTGTCCTGCCTCGGTTTGTTTGCTGTGTGACGTAGCGCTCAGTGCGGTGATCTTGGTAACGGTATCGCGGTGACGGCCGCGCGGATAAAGCGCCTCACGCCGCGCGCGCAGGTGTCAGTGCGGTCCGGCTGGAGGAGAGCAGCAGGTAACGTTCCAGCTCATCACTGGCAGCTCACACTGCACACCTAGGAAGGTCGAGGCATTCAATAGACATCGAAAAGCAATACGAGTTCACTTTCTAACATTCCACGTCTGTTAACCTTGAGTAAACCTGCGAGCGTTTGTTCTATAGATAGTCCGTCTCATTGACCGAGAGAATAACCCACTGCGGTGTCTACCTGCCGGTCTGTGTCCCTCCATTCTGCCGTCTGAGACGAGTCTGTGCGTTTCAGACACACTTACACTGAGTTCTACAGCGGGTAGCCGGCCTGAGTGGAGCCTGTACAGTGCTGTGTGTCTGCAGGTCTACAGTTTCAGTAGGAGATGGGTGGGCCGTTGGACACAGCCAGCCCTTGTTGGGAGCAGGCAGACCAGACGGGCGGCCAGCTGACCCAGCTCTCAGTCTGCACTGCTCGTCTTACAAACAGGACTATGGTGAGGAGAGGAGAAGAACGAACTTACAGGGCGCTCTGACTCCTAAACACATATTACTGTATAACCCCACTGTTTAGAGTGGATCAGTGCAGAGGGCTGGTATAATAGCCCACTGCTGTTCATAAGACATGCCTGTACACTGATATTAAGCTATGTGGTTGGCTTAATTTTCCCAGTATTATATTTATCACTGTTGTCCTGTTAAACAGTTTGCATGGATGAATGGATCAGTAGAAATAGTTTGAAGTGCCTTATTTTGTTGCATTAACACACATTATTCTATTCAAGGCACAGTTCTATCGATTTTCCAAACATTTTGCTTTTAAAGTTAAAGATATGTGACTATTAACCCATCCAGATCAGTCTAATATGAAAGGCGTAGAAAAAACTTGGAGAATTGTTGACAGAGTGATAATTGTGATATTAGCCTTATTATACAAAACGCTTTTAAATACACTGATCTGATGCCTGTGTAGTCCCAATTTTCTTTTTCTACATTTGTTACCATCATCAGTAAAACAGTTGCACCCAAAAGGATGTGTTGGATTGTGGTGCTATTGAGAAGGAAGATAAAGGTTACCAGGAACAATAAATGAAGATCGACTGATATGGACAATGTATGTTGAGCTACCCTTACAGAAGTAGTGTATGGCATCTGATGTCTCGGTGCAGCTATTTTTGATGATGATTGTATACGAGCTCACTGTGGGGTTTGGAAAGTACATAGACAGCTATATTTGTGTTGTAGGCTTCAGCGCCTTTGTGGAGAACTCCTAGTATAGTGAACCATTTCACATCAAACCACTTGGAATAACAGTCACCACTGAATTAAAAGGAAGCGCTGCCGTGTTAAGGTTGTTTGGGACTAAGGCCTACGAGGTATTGTCATGATAGCGCTGTATCTCTTTCTGTCAGGTCGAGAGGGCTTCAGTCCATGTTTGGGTCATCACTATGAGAAAGGCTTCTCTGCTAACCTGAAACCTGCGGTGTGTTACAGTTCCAGCCCTGACCTACATGATACTCCTAAACTAGGGTCAGTAAAACCCGATGTGTGTCTGATACCACAGATACTTATCTGTCGTTATCACTGCCTTTCATTCACATGCATGACTCCTGTCTTGTCTTCTCTCTGTGCCGTGTCTCACTCTTCGATAGTCTGCCAACTCAGACTCAACGTAACCGCCAGGCTCTACCCAGTTTTAGAGCACGGAGCAGGGAGAGCAGCTACCTGCAGCTCTACACACCACCAAGGCCTGTGAGAACCACTCCTGAGTGCCAGTGCCGTTAGAGCTTCACGATATGGACAAAACACCATAGTGCTGGCATATTGCTACATGATGCATTTACAATCTGCATTGCAGTGTACACTGCTTGTACAGAGTTTGGATATACGTTTGGATATACACAGCTATTTTCTAATTAACTGGAAAAGGGCTTCCTTTTACCGGCAGCATTCTTCCTTTACTGACTCTCTAAAGACACACGCCCAGGACCCCCTGCACACTCCATGCGGGGAACTTCTTAGAAGTAGAAGTGGCGTTTATTGGCCCAAGCAACCACAAATCTCACCATTACTGTCCGGAGTAACTTACAAGCAGCTGCATCAGACGGGAGGCTAGGCTACAACTAGCGCCTTCGTCCCGCGCAGAGAGCTACAGCTCAGCGCGCATGCGCAATAGTCAAGAGCACGTTAGCAACCGTTACACTTTAAATAGTGAAAGTGAGAGCATTTCCACACACACAGTGTGACATGAACTCTGTGTGCCCATAAGAAAAGCACTTATTAGTGGGGCTGATCAGAAAGACAAGGTCCAATTCACTAATAAAATCAGAAAATGCATTACCTTGGAAAAACATCATGGGGTCTTTATGCATCCAGTATTAACGCTTGCCAGAGCGATGGGCGCATTAGGGTAAACACGCAAGCGCATGAAGCAAAGCGCCTATCATGCATTGTGTCCACTGTACAAGCTCCTGGAGGTGTTATGATCTGGGTTAGCTTTAGTGGGTCAGGTCGATGCTCAGCAATTTCATGAGGCAACAAAACTAAAGTCAGCTGTCCACCTGCGTGACCAGATCGTCCTATCAAAAGATTTTTCATCACTTACCTTACCTTCTGCAAAAGGCATATTCCAGAAAGACAAAACCAAGATTCATCAGGCTCAAATTAGGAAAGAGAGCTTGATGAATCATTTTCACACATAAACCTTAACCCCATTGTTTGGGATGTGCTGGAAAACCCTTTACAGAGTAGTTCTGACCTGTCATCAATACAATATCTCGGACAAAAAGCAATGCAACTCTGGAAGGAAATGAATGTTGTGACGTTCCATGAGGTAGAAAGGATGCCGTGGTGAATGTGTGTGATGATAAAAAGGCTAAAGGCTGCCCAATAAAATATTATAGTGTTCTACCTTTTTTGACAAGGCTGTGTACCATAAACAAACCTGAGGTAGTTGACGACGGACCAAGTAATGCCCCACATGAATGCCCTGATTCACAAAAGCCCCACACACTCGCGGATGCTCAAAACACATAATGAAACATTCAATGACTGGTTAAAGGGCTCATTTGCATATTGTAGCCTGAAGGCTAATAAACTATACATTTTGCAGTTCTAGGCATCATGCATCACCTGAATGTGTGTTTTCTCTCTTTCAGAGAGCACTCTCAAGCCTGACGGAGTACAGATGTAGTTATGTTCCTCATCGACCCGCTCTCCCAGGTAAAATCAAACTATTACACAATAACAGATGCACTGGTGCTGCCTGATCACTAAAATGCTTCACTGAGAACTACTCCATTTCACTACTGTAATTTCAGTGTGAGGTTAACCTTTGTTCTTGTGCCATAGTCTACCATAAGCGTCAGATCGTGGGGGCTAAAGAGGAGAGTGGCTTTACAGAGGGAAACAGCCTGCAGCCTTACACATTTCTACCCCGACACATGCATGTGGTCAGTGTGCCATTCAACTCATATCCATTCCTAGATTCACAGTGGAAGTGACACAGCTGATGGAAAATTCCACAGATTATTCACAATGTCTGCATACTTACTCTGTATTAATGTGTAAACAAAGTGATTCAGAGTGGTTTGATGTGAAATGCATAGTTCTAGGTTCACAGCGATGGTGATAGGAACAACTACATAGTTTAACATTTCTGTTGGTTATGAATACGTTGTCTGATGCCTGAGCTGTTGTTTTATGGTAGTTTTGAGAAGCCTGGTTATAATAAGGCTTTTTCTTTTTTCAATTTTTTTTAATGTTGAAGCGTCAGCACCTGAAAGCAGCAGGACAGGAACACAAGTTGAATTCAGAGACTGAAATTGGCCAGAGGAATGAATGAATGACTGACGTAGCATTGGAGTCTTCTTGGCACAATCTGTACCAATGCTTTCATGTCTTCACATTTACCACTATTTAACAATTACTAACACTACATATACAATCTCAGGAGGCGCGTGTAAGTTGCTCTCATAATCACTGTGTTTGTGTTTGTGCATCCTACCACTGCCACTTCAATGACATTGCTATGTTTCTCTATAATGGTCACCTTCAGCTATTGGAAATTGTTGGAAGTCCCCTTTGAGCAAGAAAGACCTGCTTAAGACTCAATGTTTGTGACCTCTGCACACTCACTGGCTTTGGTAGCTGCTCAGTTTGTAAATGCAGTGTGACGACAGTGTTAGGTGTGACAGGGACAGTGGTTTTTGTCTTTTTGGGTCTGTGCTCCAGCACGTTGGGTGTGAAATGCATCAAAGGCTCTGATATTAAAGTTCATAGTGTCAGTGTGGTTACATGTATATTAGATGAAGGTCCCTCATTTCAGGGGACAGGCGTATAAAAGGAGCGCAGTGTGAAATGAACGGCTCTGCATTTTGCTGTTATATGTCTCTAGTGCGCTCTCCTGTTACATTCCTTATCTCCTGCTACAGGATGAGGTTCGCCAGACACACTCAAGTGTGACGAGGATGGACTTTCTGCCAGCAGCTTTTCTTCAGGTGTCTCTCTCTGACTCATGCACCTCTCTGTGTTCATCACTTACTGGCTACAGATGAAAGATACACTTGTGACGGCTTATATAAATGTAGTCTAGGGGCTGATATTAGCAATTTGTGAGTGATACCAATGTTAGTTCCATTAATATAGACAGACGTGACTTAACATACTTAACATTAACTAGACTCCAGTTAACAGAGCTTTACTCACCAGTATTATTATTAGTCCAATGTGAATCCACTGCAGTTTCTGAAATATGGTATATAGAAACTCTTATATTATGTGAATACTGTTGTGGCGGGGGACAGGATGGGGTCTTGTTCTGTGTTCTAAATTGTTAAGAACGGTTGCAGGAGCCACATGTGTGCTTATGTGTTGTGTCTTATGTATGTGTATCAGGGCAGTGAGATGTTACCCAAACTTGTCAGTCATGCTCCTCGAGAGACTGCCTTCACCAGAGACACTCGAAATCCTCTTGCAAGCCTTGTGAGAACAGCTCTCACCTACACCTCCTCTCTGTTTTCTCCTACACTCTCCTCCTCTTAGGTTTCTCTTCACAACAATAGACCCTCCAAGGTCCCTCTCGCAGCATATATATATATATATATATATATATGTTCAAACTGCAGAATCTCCAGTTAAAATGTACAGTTAAAACCATAATCACTTTTGTAAAACAAAAGCACAGATGTCATGGGATGGAAAGTTATTGTTGGGCATACAGTCTTGTTTATGCAGGAACAAAATATGCTTTACATTTTTACTATGTTTGTGCCATTTATTGAGCTGAAGACAACAGGGAAAAGTGCCCTCTAACATGTAAATCAACTGTAAGCTGAATGTATAACAATAGACAACAACTTGCTCTATTAAAAGGCCAGTACTTGAGTTAGATGGCAGTGAATGGTGTTTTCTGTCCTCAGGCCTCCCTGCTGGAGCGTCCTCGTGACTACAGGCAAAAGAGCAGCATGTCTGCTAAGAGATCTATTGGACTGAAGGTGAGATTCACTCTCTTGCTCCACCTACATGCTCTCCTCAGCCTGATATGATGCACACCCACCTGTGTGCTGTATGTTGCACATTCACCTCAACGCTTCAGTATCAAGCCTTTGTAGAAGGTGGCATGAGTGAGGGTAAAGGTATGAAAAAGAAAACGTGTGGGAAAAAATGTTTTTAGAAGATGTGCTAAAAATCAGGTGCAAGATTACAGAGCTCAGATCAAACAAGTTTATTGCCATACTAAGAAATTGTGTTCATATATACTGGCCTTGGCCCCCAGCTGTACCTGTATCTCTGTCCTGAGAGATGCAGTGTAAATTCTTCATCTAGAAGGTATTCTTCTTCTTCTTCTCCTCCTCCTTTCTCTTCTTGTTCTTCGTCTTCCTCTTCTTCTTCTTCTTTTTCTTTTTCTTTATCCCCTTCTTCTTCGACTTCTTCTTCTTCTTTTTCTTTTTCTTCTTCTTCTCCTTCCTCTTCTTCTTCTCCTTCCTCTTCTTCTTCTTCTTCCTCTTCTTTTTCTTCTTCTTCTCCTTCCTCTTCTTCTTCTTCTTCCTCTTCTTTTTCTTCTTCCTCTTCTTCTTCTTCTTCTTCTTGTTTATTCGTAGTGTGTCCAGAGTAAAAAGGCTTTACATTGCTCTTCCCACACATTTCAGTGGATCATGACCCCTTGATGGGAATCAAGTCCACCCAGTTTAGGCTGTCAGCAGTAGCAGAGTTACAGCATAGCAATGGCAGAAAGCATAGTTAAGGTGACCTACAAACAAGCTGCAAAATACTAATTAACCTCCGAGACCCTCTGAACGTCTCAAAATCTAATTACAGGGGGTACCTGAAAATAAACTTTGTGCTGTATTATGTTTTGCTGTCTGTTAGGTCATTGTCCCCTGAAACACTGAACTTCAGTTGGGGGATTCTTGACTAATGAGAGATGCAGCACTGGCCTACCTCAGGGTGGCGCTATTGCAAACTGGTTTACTCAGTTGGTACTTCATAGTGAAATATTTTAGAAAAAGTATACAACATGTGCTGCGGGATATTATATCTGAAAACTACTATGTGTGTATATGAGTTTGGTCAAAAGAATGAATTGTGAATCATTTCTTGAGCCAAATACAAAAGAGGAGATGTGTAAGATCTCAGTGTATGCGTGGAAGACCACACTGAAACACCCTGAAAAAGGCATTTCCAGAAGAAGAACTGTTAAACCAGCCGAGACAAGTGAGTTAACAGATTGTCAATAGTGGAGAAGAAAACATGGAATTCCCCAAATGCCAGTGGGTTTTTCACACACTACCTACAAAGTTGAGAAATCTAAGGCTCTTTGAGCTGTTAGCTTTACAGCTCAACGTTTTGAGGAAAAAGGAAAGTTTCATAGATTTTACACAGGAAAGATTTAATGTTATGTTTTCACTATTTGTCATATTCTATACTATTCTCCAAGATGCATTAAAACAGACAGACAGTAAATGCATTCAAATGTGCAGAAGTGTGTTTCCTTATAGAGATTGCATTACCTTATTTACACTTTGACCAGGTGGCCCATACTTTGCACACGACTGTATATGTTACAGGTTGTGCGTTACAGTTGCAGGGCTTTGTGTAAGACAGGCCTGTTCTGTGTTCTATTCTCATTCAGGAAGGCTCAGGGTTCGTCCTGAACACTCCCACTCTCAGAACCTTGTCACACACACCCTCTGACCAACTGCACTTCCTCACACACTACCAGAGCAAGTGAGTCCACATGTGTGTGTATGTGTCCTAAGCAAGCACTGATCAAAACCAGGCTTCTACCCTATTTGAAAACTAGAAGTTGCCAGATGGGTGAATATTGCTGTGAGGATCTGACTGCATTCAGGCATAAGAGTATTAACGAGCTCAGGTTTTGATGTTGTCTCCTTGTTCTAAAGACGTTTGAAGGAACATCATTATAACAGTGTACTGCTCGAATCCAGGGGGCTTTATATCCCTCTAGTTAATGCTTGGTATTGGCATAAGGACCTGTGGCTACTCCAGAGTGTATTATCGTATTTTAATAGCAGTGCATATACCAGCCATCAGCGCCTGTGTGAGCACTGGGTGCATCTTGAAGATGCTAAATTCAAAAATTAGAAGTGTCTGGATCCCTCAGAGCATAAGGTATACATTTACTATTGTACATGATGAATAGAAAAAATGACGTGGGTGGCTTGTGTCCAGGTTTAGTGATCCGGCAGCATTTGCAGCTCTAAAGACAAACTGGACAAGAGGAGGGATTCACACAGAAAGAGACAGTGGATACAGTGGACGAGACACAGACAGGTACGCACTCATGTATGGATATTACTCGTCTATGAATGCACAGCTGGTGTCATTATATTCATATCCTCTTCCCTCACTCTTTCTCTCTCTCTCTCTCTCTGTCTTGCAGGTTTAATCTGTGTGGATATTAACCCAGGCATGTTCAATAAAAGCATAATTACTCATGCAAGTAATATTGCCATGTTCACATTTCTCCTGATCATCTTGGTTAAATCATCTCAATATGACATTTTCACACTGAATAATATTAATCTTTACAAATCCTGTTATTAGCAAGGCAAATCACGCTGGGTGTAAAAGCAGCAGTTTAGGCCATTATGGCAGAGCAGTTCATTTAGAAAGTGTGCTCTGATGGGCATTGGGCTGAAAAAAGGGGGACAGACAAGCATTGCTTAGCTAAACAGCATGCATCCATGAAACTGGCAAATCAAGCTGATTAACCATGAACCACACACACACATACTATCCATGCAGAGAGAGAAGCGTAGTTATATATTCACAGTTCACCTGGGTACAGTTTTACACTGTGCTCAGGTGTGTCATGTATTTGTTTTTGTATGTGTTCAGAGAAAAAAAAACTCCTGACTTTACTCTGGGATCTTTTAGAAAGGTTCTTTGACGTTATACCAGGGAGACTTTAGAACTTAATCTAAGAGGATTTTTCTTATAGAAGAACTTTAGACTGAAGAACTTTGAGGAGAATTGTAGGGATTTACTATAGGATTACTGAACTTTGCTTTAGGTTGGACTTCACTCTAGCAGGAACCATAAGAATTAGGTCAGTGAAAACTAGGACCTCATCTTGGAAGACTCTACTTATGGGTCAACTTTAAGACTAATCTTCTAGGGCTCTACTACAGCAGGATTATGGGACGTTACTAAAGGAAGACATGAAGACGTCCCTATAGGAAGACCCTAAAAATGATGTCAATGATGACTAGGACTTGGGAAGACTCCAGGACTTCACTTGTAGGACACCCTTAACCTCCTGAGACCCCAGTGTCCTCATATGAGGACATTACATTTCTGCTTCTCTGATACTTTTTAAAACGTTGACCCTTTGGCCTCATATGAGAACATTGGTTTTTGCCAAAACAACTTCCTGTACAAAGACAACATTTAGTTTTTATACTTGTTAGGTCCTACTAATCACAAATAGCTAGGAAAAATTAAAATTGCACACCAAGGGAGGTGTGGGATTTGGGGGGATTCTACTATATGAGGACTCTGGGACTTTACTGTAGGAATACTATAAGCCTTCACTCTAGGAAGACCATAGAGAATTAAGTCACTGAGGACTAGGACATACTCTAGGACATAATTTATAGGACAATTTAAGACTTTCATCTGGGAGGATTCTAGGGCTTTACTATATGAGGACTATTGGACTATTGTAAGACTGTAAAACTTCACTCTAGGAAGACCATAAGAATTAGTCAGTGATGACTAGGACTAACTCTAGGAAGACTCTTTTACTTTACTTATACGACAACTTTAAGACTTTACTCTAAGACTTCATCTTGGAGGATTCTAGAGCTTTTGTACATGATATCATTCTGGGATGATCCTAGGATTTTATCAAGGAAAACTAGGATTTACTTCAGGATGTACTCTATGAGGTCATTAGTGCTGTCATCTACTAGAACACTTGGACATCAGGAGGAGTCTAGAAATGTATTCCAGGATGACTCATGGGCTTTACACTAGAAAGACTTACGGGGAGGGGGTGGAAAAAAGAAAGACCCATGGGCCTTGGCAGAGTTATGCAGTTGGCCTAAAATATTCTTAAGTCAGCAACACAAACCTCAAAATTCCTATTCTGAAGTCAAACGTTGAGCAGCCACCAAGCTTTCCAGAAGTTACTTACAAAGCATAGTAATAGCACAGTGAGCAAGACTGTACATGTGTTGGATTAGGCGTAAATCATTTGTGTAACACATTCACACTATAACTTGTTTGTCATAAGTCAGTTACAAGTATGATGGGTAGCATGGCACTCCACTAAATGAGTTTTTGTACTCCAGTTCCTGTTAACATCCACTCATCTAATCTCCTATCCCTGCCATGAGTGTTGTATATTAAGTAGCTCCAAGGAGAAAAAGTGAAGCCTGAGTGGTGTAAGACTGTTCCTCTTGCTCATTCAGTGCCTGGGTCAGAATGGTATGTGGCTGACCTAACGAGAATGGAGGCAGTATAAACTGGAGACTGGCGCTCTAAATGATTAAGCACCGAGGCACAGTTCACAGTAAAGGCCTGCTTAATATCAGAGTGTGCAGCCACCACACGCACTTACAGCCAAAACAGTCCAGTGTAGCCACAGAAGACTATGCCAGGAACTGTCTGAAAAAAGATAGAAAGAGATATAGACCAATCCATTCAAGCCCTAGTATCTTTCCATTGTTAGAATATTGAATTTAGAGTATTAATTATGTATTATTAGTAGACTAGTCCCAAAAACGCCCTCATACATCAATGCAACAGCATTAATAATCGTTCACAAATGGCATATTAATTTTTCATTACACTGTTGCTGCCATAATAAAAGCTCACGTCTCTAAAATGGAAACTTTACAAGGGGGAGGAAACAAAGGACCTCATTCACCAGTCATTCTTAAGAAGCCACTTATGGAGTTTTCATGAAGATTCCGACATTCACCAGTGTTCTCTTTCTATTTAGGATTTGTTACTAGGTAAAAACAGAATCTACACACAATCAAGAGCACAAAAGTGCAAACAACTGTATGGGTTAAGAACATGTCATGAATCAGATGTAGCTTTGTTCACAGAATCTTTCTCAAGAACAAATTTAGGAAACAACTTGATGCTGAACTCCAGTGTTCTTATCTTTAATTTGGTCCATTCATCATGAATTTGCAGAATGAAGATGGTGGTTTTGTAACTTCTGGGGATGTAGGGTGTAAATCACAAGTAAAAATGGGTCCTGAAAGCACGAGTACCCCCTACTAGGAGTAAAGGTTGGGATTCTAACTGTGTGCATGAAATGAAATGTCTCAGCCTCCAGCCCACTCAGCCAACAATGGAAAGTTGCACTGAAGTCCATTCGTGTCTGGATTGTATCCTCCTAAGATTTAAGCCATTTGCACTTGGTAGTCAAATGCACTCCAGTTAGCTGTACTCCAGTTAGCCGATTGCTTTGTGGGACGAACTACGCAAATCCACTCATTACACTGCAAACCATTAGCAAATGTTTCAGACATACAGTGATATATGCTAAAACATGGTCGCAGCCTCAGAATTCTCAGTTATAACTCAAACTCAACGCAACAACTGTCAATGTTCATGCCAACAAGAAAATGACTTTTAAGACAGATCAACTCAGGACTGACTCTGTTTGCAGGTGTAGAAAATACCACTACAGCCCATGCACATGAATTCCTTCCTCCCAGACACAGATCATATGCCCTGTGACATACTGCCTGGGGATGAGTTTGGGTTGTATTTGTCCACAAATGTGTCTTATAGACACCGATCTATAGTGGTATACCGTTGCTCACATGCGTCTCATGCCTCGTGAAGTGGTTTGAGTGATCTGATTAGCATGTGTTTCAAATGCATCTTAGGTATTTTGTATTGCTTAGTCTTTTCCAGATATAATCCTGATAGTCGAGATGCATTAAGTGACCAGGTATAGATATATAGGTACAGGTATGTTATAGTCTGCTCAATTTAGATTTAGATTTTTTTGCAAGTGATGTGTGATTTGATTGGAAGGTAATATAGGTAGGTAAAAAACTACCTATACTAGACTCACACTAATGCTGATGCTTGTTGTGGTAAGTGTGTTATGTTGGCATTCAGTGGTAATCCAATGAAAGGTCAATTAACTTTAAAGATAGAATATGTCATATGTAGTACCCTTTTTTGGAAAGTTTTGTCCTCTCTATAGGAATGGTATTTTCAGTATTAAGGAAAAATAAATATTAATATTTATAACTATATAACTTATTTTTATCATTTTAGAAACATTTTTTTAGAAAAATATGGAAACCCCTGTAAAACCTGTGCACCTTTCTTACCCATATACCTTAACAGTTATCATCAATTCTTAACAGACAACAGAGATGTATATCTCTCATTTACAGTGCATCTCATTCATGGTAACAGTTTCCAGAATGATCCTTTACAGCCTGCAACATGATGTATTCAGTATATAGGAATCTAAAATAATTACATTCAGGAGTCTATGGAGCCTTATTTGGCCAGTGGTGTGTGACAGCTAAACATGAGGTAACCACTTAACAACAGATGCTAGTGAAAGCAGTAGCATGCCTTAAAAGTATAACCTGGTTTAAGACAAAACAGTAGCAAGTAAACAAAAATGCATCTACTTCATATGTCATCAAGGCCCTGAAGAAAAACATGTATCTCAATTTTTCTCCATCATCGCTTGGTAAAAACTCTGGTTCCACTGACTTACATTAAACTGGAATGAGGTTTTTGCCCTCTCCTGTAAAGTTGCCATTTTGAAGATACTTGTTTTTTTGGACAGCGCTGATATTTTAAAGAATATATTTTTACACAGTATGCAAAAGTACAGTGGCAGTGCACTCTTGCATAGTCAGATGCTTAGCATCTCCTCCAGTGTTGCTGGGATGATTAGCCTGTGAGCTGTAAATCTCAAGCATCCAAATCACATAAGTTTCACAAATGCCACAGGTGTCGTCGACGAACTCCTGCTAGCTCATAAATGCCAGTCCAGTTCTCAGATCTGCCCTCACAGTGTGATTCAAGAGTTCAGAGTGTCAACCGGTGCAATACAAATGTAATTGACTGGCAATTCAGGATTAGATTTATCTCTTATCTCCTATATTCTAAGCCTGCCAGACTCAGAGTCCTGGTAAGCCAAGTTATTCTAGGAGTAGAGGTCTGTGAAGCTGGGCTCACAGAATACATCAGAAAGTGAACGGGGTGAGTTCAGAGAACTTTGCGGTTTTTGCTATTTTAACATGTTGGTACTCAGCCAGTGTAAAGTTTAATGACTCTTACCCATCCCCATATGTGTTTGCTAAGCCCAGTTGTGTTTATTTGGTAATACTGCACCACTCCACCTGAAGCCTGCCAACCAGGACACAGGGCAGAGTGACAGTTTTCTCTTTACCGCTGCAGTGTGCCAAACACTTTACTTCCCAGTACTTCACCACACAGTGCTGATGACTCACAAAGCTACCTAAATGTTTCAACAGATGGATTCCATTCTCTTCCACAGACGGAGAGAGGGAGAGAGAAGCCGTGCACTCACTGTAAGGAGGAAGTAGAAGAAGCAGAGCCTGACAGAGCGTCTAAACACAATTAGCCGCTCATTTGGTCAGCGAAGTAACAAAACCTCTTCTAATGACCGAACAATCTCAGTTCCTAGAAAATCCAAACAGAGGGGTCCTTCACCGTGCTGTAAATCCAAGTGTTTAAGTTCTGACAACTTTTCTGTAACTTTCTGAATGTGTGACGGAGTGTTCAGCTGACCTGCTGCCATGTTTGAGAACAGACTAGTGATAGCTTTGGTGAAACATCTAATAAGCACCAGTGTTAAAGGAGAGAATACTCATTTAGAAACATTATCAGGTATCTATAAAAGGGCCCATATTCCACTTTTCACGCCTGCATTTTATTCCCTGAGGTCCACTCATGACATTTGAGTGGTTTCTTGCACTAAAAGCAGTTCAAAATGAATTTTAACAGACCATTTTCAACCTCTATTAGTACCTTACAATTCAACAGGCTGTTTCTGTGCCTTTAAGACATCCATCCATCCATCCATCCATCCATCCATCCATCCATCCACATCCATCCATCCATCTTTTAAAGCGCTTATCCTTCTGTGTTGCAGGGGGTGCTGAAGCCTATCCTAACGTTTACTGGCCTGGAAGGCAGGACACACCCTGGACAGGCCACCAGTCTATCACAGGCCTTTAAGACAGATACATGTAAATGATCTCTGTCCCAAAAGCAGTCCCAACACTCCTTACAACTTTAGTGTCAAAACAGAGACAGAGAAAGGCATCTCTGTCTTTGCCACTCTAGGCCAGGAATTAAATTCCCGGACGAAAATTCATACGTAACAACTGGAATTTTGAGTATAACCTGTGACCTGCCTGTGTAACGTTTGTGCATGCAAAGAGGATTTAGATTTTGTATCCGTCAGTTTGTCAACAAATAGAGCAGTTGTGGGCTGGAGGTTTGGGAACCAGCCTTGTGACTGGAAGATCACAAGGCTGGTTCGATCCCCTGAATCAACAGGACACAAATGAGGACCTTGAGCAAAGCACTTAAGCCCCGACTGCTCCAATGGCGCCATGGATAGGGCTGCCTACCGCTCTGGGCTAGTGTGCTCACTGCCCTCTAGGGTGTGTATATATGTGTGCTCCATTGCATGGATGGGTTACACACAGAGGTTGTATGTAGGCCTCATCACCTGTATTTACGTCAGTGGTATAAAAGCGTATTAGGCTGTGCAACTGTAGAGGGAACCCAAGAGCAAAAAACATAAATTCCCGCACAATGCAGCAAATACACACGACATCAAACTTTGTTTTCCTTTAAAAACCGAGAATCATATTTTTCTATAACTCTCACAGGGCACATTCTGAATCACAATAAGCTTACTTGCAGGGGCAGCAACATTTGTAGCCTGTAGAAGAAACTGAGCTGACTGATATAATGAACTTGATACATTCCCACAGAGAGAGAATGTACTGGTTCTGTCAAGTTCTACTCCAACCCTTCTTAAAACAGGGTAGAGGAGGAGGTAGGTCCACAAAAGCTCTGAAATTGACAAGAAAGAAATGAGAGAGTTGTAGAGTGTGCCTGGAATAAGTAAAGAGGGAAATATGTCTGTCATTAAATGGAAAGAATGAACACGAGAGAAGAAAACGAGAATTCAGAGGACAGACTCGACGCTTGCTGACCTCTGTACTTCAAGTCTCTTTTATTTGTTCGCTCCCCCTCTCGTGCTAATGTTTAAAACATCTCTGGCTTCCTTCCCTGGCCTTTTAAGGAGAAGAGTCCCCCTCTATTCTCTCTCTGTCTCTTTCTCATCCCCTAACACCCCTCTCTGCTTTTCACATGTCGTGCCCAGACTAGCTTAGACTACTGAAGCAAAGTTTACCTCAGTTAGCATTAGCTTGGCTAGCGGCACACATTTTATCTCCGTAATCTTTAAAAGCACTGTGACTGCTAGGTTTAGCCCATGTGTTCCAATTCAAAGGCAAGACTTCTTCCTGAATATTAGAAGCTTTGGATTGCACTTTTAGGAGCCTGAGCAAGTTTTAGATCTTACACTCAGCCCCGCATGAATGATTGAAACACATTTCGCAAACTCAATGATTATTTAATGAGAGAAGATTTCGTTTCACCAACACACATCACAGCAATCGCAGTATCCTATTCCAGATACAGTACACCCGGGGTAGAGTACGATTACACATTCTCTCTCTCTTCCTCTCTCTCACTCACTCACTCACTCACTCACATGCACTCACACCCGCCACACACATACACTCAAAAATATGAGTTGGTCTTATTTGCAATGTATAAAGCTGCAGCCCGTAACAGATGTGCAGTTTCCATTGGTTTTCACAGGGTTTGTAAAGAGAATAAATTAAGTGCTAAACCTTTTTAACGAGAGTCCTGTACTGGGTTGGTCTCACTACTGGAGACATGGTTATATAAATTCACAGCAGCCTTGACAGAGCAAACATGTCACCCCCTTAATATATTATATATTAATATATTAATATACCCCCCTTAATATATTAAATATAATATATTTAAGTGTGTTTTGTCATTCGATTCCCTCCACTACTTTTTTTTTTTGCCATTCCTATCAATTCTTTGCTTTCATTTTTTCACAGTGTTTTAAAATGATGTTGGTTGAAATGCTGAAATAAGACGTGGTGCAAAATTATCCACCCATATAATAAAAGATGCCACAAATGGTCCTTTAAGCAATGCCATAAAAAAAAAAAACACTTTTCACTCCCTAAAGCAGTGGGCTCAACGTGGTCCTCAGGGACCCCCAGACGGTCCACATGTATTTTGAGTGACATTTTGAGTAGGAGTAAAAATGAGGACAGTCCAAGGGGCCCCTTTAAAAACCACTGCTTTAAAGAACCATGTCTGACAAAGAGATATGCGTGTGTGAAGAACCTTTTAAAGGCTTACAGAACCTCTGCATAATATATAAAGGTTCTTTAGCAATTTAAGGTTCTTGATATTCTGCGGAGGTTCTTTAACATCAAAACTCACACATCTCATTGTCAAAAACTGGGTCTCCAAACAAACAGGTTGTTCAGTGAAAACTGTTTCAGGGTGTTCGAGTGTCTAAGACCACCAGACAATGTGCTTGTGTTCTGCACTCTTTTATCATTTAGGATCATGTGTCATTACAAATGATCAGGAGAACTATAAAAGTAGTAAAAGTTAAGTAGTTGAAATTTTAACATAATATTATTCATTTTTTTATTTTTATATGTCGCCTGGTTACTTTAACGACAGCATGCACTCAAACTGGCTTGATGCACTGGCTGTTTGCACTGGGCTCTAGTGAGTAGATCAAATCCACCTGAGAGCCATCTGACTATGAGCTTCAATAGAAGAGAGCAGACTTTTTACAATTGTACTTGTTTGTATAGAGGCCTTGAGAAGGCGAATGCCACAATTTTGCCTAAAGGCTGAACAGTGACCTAAAACAACAGAATCTTAAATGATTCTTCTTCATTTTCTGTGTAACAAATTTCTCAAAATGAAAAACTTTCTGTTGTTTGGTTCCAGCTTTCAATGAAAGGCCCATGGAAGTCTCCTTTCAATGAAAGGCCCAAAAAATCTGAGGCCACACTGAACATATGGGGATATGTTCAGTGTGGTCTCAGACTTTTTGGACCCCACAGTAGACTTCCATGGGCCTCTGCCAAGGATCTAATGACCACTAAAAATCTGAATGAAGGACACTGAGTGAGACAGCTCTAATGTACCCCTAAATCAGTGCAGCAGTATTCTCCAGTTGTTGGGCTGTTACTTATAAATGATAAAGAACATAATGCACGGAGCTCGTTTGGGGAAATTTTACTGCTCTGTACTTTGAATGCTGTGGGAAGTATCGCGTTTGCATATGTCATCACTTTCTACCGGTTCATTAGGAGGAACTCTGAAGCTAATGTGGCCAGAATGCTAGGTAAATAACAATTTTGTGCTCAACCTTTTGGGTGAACACATTAAAATACTCATGTATAACTTACTAAATTCACAAGGACATGTTGCCACTGTACAAGGCCAATTCAAAGCCAAAAGTTCTGCATCATTTGGAAGCTTATGTGAGGTCATTTTCACTCTGTATCCCACTTTAGAGGTATTTCATAAAAACAAAATAAAAAAAAAAACACAAACCCAACATCATTTTAAAAAACTGGAAAAATTAGAAACCCGAAAAATGTCAGCATTTCCTTGTAATTAAATTAGTGCAAACCAAATTAAGCACTGATGTGGTTAAAGGGAAGATGACAAAGATCATGTTCTATGTTGTTCAGGCTCCTCCCCTTCATACTCATAGTCCATCTCAGCTAGCTCATACTCTAACTCCGCCCCTCCATATCCCTCATACCCCTCCCCTTCGCAAATAAGCTCCTCCCTCTCATACTCCAGCCCTTCCTCCTCATATTCAAGCTCCGCCTCATCAAGTGCCAGAGTAGGCCTTTCAGATTCCCCTTCCTCCTCTTTTCCCTGAACTCCCACCTCCTCCTCAGCTGGAGGTGCTGATGGCAGCGTCCCATTTGCTGCGGCTGCTGTGTCACTTGCTGCTGCAAGTGAGCTGCTACTCATCCTAAGTTTCTTCAGTATTCCGATGATGACCGGTGCAGCTGCTGCAGCTGCTGCCGCCTCCTCCGCTTCCCTTTGCGCTCTTTCCTTCGCTTCCTTTCTTCTTTCCCTGACCTGCAGGGCTTCTTCTGCCCCTTCCCCAACAATTATCACCTCCTCCCCGACCCGCGGAGGCCCCTTTACAGGGTTGTGGTCATAGGAGAAGAGTCGAAGCGCCGGAAGTTGCAGCAGGCTGGGGAATTCTGAGATGCGGTTTCGATCTAAGTCCAGGATCTCCAGCTGATCCATCTTCAGGAGTACCCGGGGGAACTCAGTGAAGCGATTGCCATAAAGCCAGAGCCCCCGCAGGGCCTCCATGCGCCACAGGTCAGAGGGCAGGGTCCGCAGCCGGTTGTCGCCCAGTTGCAGTGAGCGCAGGTGGGGCAGGTCATAAAGCTGCTTGGGGAAGCGCTGGAAGTAGTTGCTCTCCACCCAGAGACAGCGCAGGCTTTGCAGGTTCCTAAAATCCGGCGGCAGGCTCATCAGCCTATTGCTGCCAAGGTACAGGCGGGTGAGGTTGGCCAGCTGGCACACGGCCAGGGGGACGTCATCCATTTTGTTGAAGTCCAGTGCCAGGATGCGCAGGCCCTGCAGCTGCGAGATGCCACTGGGCAGCGTACGCAGGCGGTTCCCGCACAAGTACAGCTTCTCCAAATACGCCAGGCCTAGCACTTGCTTGGGAAGGCGGCGGAACTTGTAGTAGCTTAGGTCCAGCACTGGATCTCCACTCGCGAGAAGTTCGTCCACACCTAACGGCAACTCTTCATCCGGAGCCTCCTCTTCCTCCTCTTTTTCCTTTACCGCTTCCTCCTCCTTGTCGCCATCCTCCCCCTTTTCCTTTTCTTTCTCCTCCCCTCCTTCTTCCTCGCCTTCTTTTCGAGAGGAGTTGCCCATCCCCTCAACTGCGTGTCTCAGTGTGTGTGTAGGTAAGTGAATGCGTGGGTCTGTGTGTGTGTTTCAGGATGGGAGGAGTGCGTGTGGAGCTCTAAGGGGCTGTTTTGCCCCCTCTCTGTGAGCTACACTCGGCAGGTCCGTCCCAACAGAGAGAGATGCTGTGCGTGGGCTCATGATGCGTCTGCTGCGGGACACCACAACTCAGTCTCAGGACAGCAAGGCCTGATGTCAGCAAAAACGCTGTCTTGTACAAGAGATGCCCATAGTAATAATGCAGTACCTTATATGTACAGACCTAACAGTCAGAGAACATGTAGTAATGATAGTAGTAGTAGTAATAGTAATAGTAGTAGTAGTAGTAATAGTAGTAGTAGTAGTTGTAGCAGTAGTAGTAGTAGTAGCTGTGGACAGAGTGATCTTTAATTTTGTCAGGGTAATTCAAAAGGTGATCCAGTGTTCAGCTAGCCTCTCCCAGATTGGGGCTCTTGTCCAGTTGAGCTGTCAAAAGCCTGTTATGACACTGACCAGAGAAATCCTGCTGGGCTGAAACAGCGCTCCGCCACCGTCCCCGCGCCCAGTCATCCATCTCTCATATTAAAAACACAAACTTCAGCTCAGCACCTTGCCCGGTTCCCGCGGTTTTCAGTCCTGCGGAGAACTGCTCGCCATGGGAGCGCGTCCTGATAAGCCGTCCCGCACGCTGCTGCCCTTTATCCTGCCCGTGCTCCCGGGTCGGTACACGCAGCCGTGTGCGAGTGACCTGGCCGGCGGCAATGTGAGCCAGCCGAGGGAAGTCCACTCGCATGGAGCTCGCGCTGGATGACGCCTGTTTGTTTCGCGCATGCGGTCGGTCGATACCCGGAGAAAGAAAGTTCGCAGCCGTCCGCGACGGAGGAGACAAAAGTCTGATGGGTCGTCTGGAATCGTTGCAGCCGCGGAGCAGCGTTTCTGCCACCGTCGTGCTACGCCTCTCCGTCTCTCTCTCTCGGCTGGAGTTTGAGTGAAACGCTGGAAGACCGCGACTCTCCTCCCCTAGCAACCGGAAAAGGGAGATACACAAAGGATCACATGGGAGAGAGAGAGAGAGAGAGAGAGAGAGAGAGAGAGAGAGAGAGAGAGAGAGAGAGAGAGAGAGAGAGAGAGAGAGAGAGAGAGAGAGAGAGAGAGAGAGAGAGAGAGAGAGAGAGAGTAACAGAAAACCACCTAAATAAAAGTGAAATTAAAGCAGAGGGTTGTGATGTTCGTGATGTTCGTCGAGTCGAGGTTGGGATATACATAACTCGTCACAGCCAGTCAGCTCACTGGCGTGCTTTATTAAACTTTACACTCGGATTAAACTTGTGAACATGAACTCTTCTTTATTTTAGCGTTAGTTCTGACATTACACTCGTGTAGAGGTTTCAGGGATTTCTAGTTCATGTTAACTGGTATTTACTCTGCATTATAAGCCTAAACTGATCTACTATGAACACCAACTCCCAGAATTCATAGCAAACAACCCAGCCATCAGTGGGCGCCCAGGGACATAGCTGTGTCTAACGGTCATTCACATGGCACATGCTGTAATTTAGGACAGCCGTGTGTACTATGTGCTGTACAGTACAGATGCAGAGTAGAAGCAAAAGTATTTCCTAACGAATTTGACATTGCAGGAGTTTGGGTCTCGTTCACCAGCCCTTCTTAACAAAGTCATTTCATCCTAAAAGGTTTGAGGAATTTTGAAATTCCCAAATATTTTTTTTTTTTCCTTTGGTATGAACAGAATCTTCACAACGGTCCAAACAGAACTGTGGTTTAAGACCATGGCATGAATCTGATGTAGACTTTTGCTTAGAATCTGCATCAACAACTAATTTCAGAGGAACCGTATGAAGAACCTGGTGCATGGGGTCCAAGTGCCTTAAAGTTAAGCTACGGAACATTTGTCTTATTTAGGCTAGCACAGCAATGCTGCTATAACACGTTTTCCTTGTGGACGGTGATGTATTTCCCATTAACCCATGCTATCAGTGAGGGAACTGTCTGAAAGTTTCGGCTTGATGAAGGTTAATGTCGGTTAATGCTGGTTAATATTTTCCCTGCACACTGGTGCACGGTGACCTGAATGTAAACTAGAGGCAGGCAAACATCATTACATTTTGATGGAAGGTTGCAGAATTAAACAAACCGTACTTAAAAAGTAGTCAGTTGTCGTCACTGTAGTCAGTTTATGCAGTTTACTGCTGCTGTACTACTACTGCTGCATCATCTTATTGTGTCATAGTTTTGTTATGTATTAAAGCTACAAATAAACAAACAAACAAACAACAAATATATATATATAAATATATATATATATATATATATCACTATAAAAAATGCACAAAAGTTGTCAATCAACTGCGTTCAGAGTGACCTTCATTATCAAGCTGTGCATGTTTAAACAGGGACTGAAAGAGTTCAGATGAAATCTGGTTTGCTGTATTTTGCCAGCTAGCTGGTGGTCACATGACACACTAGAAGAATGTATTGTTGCTCTGTGTGTCGTGTGTATACATGCATTATTTGAGTGCAGTCTTGTGTCTGTCTCTTTGGCCTGTACCAATGTATGTATAACACACTGTGTCCAAAATATTTTAGATCAAAAGCCAAGCCACTCCACACACCTGAGGAAGGTGATGATAAAGAGAAGAGACATATGAACAGACAGAAAAAGGTCCTGTAAAGACATGCTTGTAAATAGCTCCTGAAGTGGCTTATTGAAAGAGAAGACAGTGGTCCTGAAAATAGCATGCAGCACTGAGAAAAACATTAACAATAAAGACACGCTTCACCGATTCATATTTAGCTGTAATGTAAATAAATAAACAAACAAAACTGGTATTAGAGCTGTCACCATCTGCGAAGCAGCACAGAAAGTATGAGCTTTTTTGGTGTCTTGAATAGCTGTAAACTGTTACGTAGTGCCATACATACCATGGTACTACTGTACGTATGACAGTAGTGCAAGTCTGTGTGCGTTTTGTCATGTGCTGTTTAGCTTAACGGCAGCAATACATTAAACTACTTTAAAAACAATGGCAAAAATATTAGTTGTTAAAGCTCATACAGGCTTTCAACTCAACCTAAAACAACCCCAGGATAACAACTACCCTCTAGTGGTGACTTAACATAATGACTTCAAACTTCTACACAAGAGAAATTAGAAGTGAGCTCTGAAATCTGGGAATTATTGTCTCCAGAAACTTTAACCTTTCTCCATTTAGTTTAAGCTTCATGATTTAACAGTATGAATCACTAAGAATCACTACTCTGGATGTTGCAGTTATTATTACTATGAATTTCTGAGCAGCTTGTATTAATAAACCATTAATTAAGTAACCGTCATAAACTTCCCAGTGGCTAATTTGTCTTAATAGTTATGATCATGAATCATGCAGTAACTACTATGCATTACTCAAGAACTATTATGAAATATGCAGTAGGTGTCATGACTTACTAGGTAACTGCTTTGTATGTGTTATTACTATGAATTACTCAGTAACTACTTTTAATAACTTAGTTGCTATGAATTTTTAAAAAAACTACAGCAAGTTGTACGGTAAATAGTATGTATTTCTAGAATTATTTAGCATCTACTGTACTCACTGAACTATCCTGTACCTACCATAATGTAGCGCCACACTGAGTTACTCTAAAATAAGTACTCAGGAACTACTAACTGTGTTGTGATACTCAAGTCTGGTCTCAGTCTTAAGACTGGGCCGGAGGCCTAGCTCTCTTAGTCTTGTGTAATTCTCAACATCAGGTGAATTTTGAATTTGATGTTGAGACCAACAAAGTGTGATGGATCCATCTGTGGTTACTGGAAACGGAGTTGTTACTGAATATCAAAGTCTTTCTCATTACCAAGGGTTCTTAAACTTTTGCATCACGTTGCCCACACAAACAACCACAAAGCACCCACAGATCTAAGACTCTCCTTTTTCTCCCTCACCTAATGAGAAGGCTGATTCAGCAGTTATCAAGTGGATGTCAGGTATTTGTGTTATTTGTATGCATGATTGCTTGAATGTGTGTTGTAACGAGTGAAGGGCTATGACTTGTTCACAGTCATTGTTAGGAAAGGCCGGGTGATGCAGTTTTCAAAGCTTTATAAATAATTTGACTCCTCAAACCATGTCCCAATAACAAGCAGCCTTTGGCTCCTCTAAGCAGTCGCCTAGCACTCCATTAGAACAATGGCTTTGCATTATGGGATGCTCCAATCTGGGAGAAATGACACATGCAGTGTGCAGTGACCTTACAAACAAAGGTAAGCGTTTTCAGGTAGCAGTCACATTAATTCGCAATGCAGCTAAGAAATGACAGTTATTTGCAATGGTGGAGGTCAAGCTGAGGCCTGAAAGACCATGAAGACCTTCAGAGAAAACTGCTCACAGGATTAATAGAAAGGCAAATCAAAACCCATGCAGAAGCCCTTTGCTGCAGAATTACATGAAAAGAACACCTCTGTAAAGTGATACACAGGGTGGATCAATCATGCTTTGGGCCTGTGTAGTGGTAGCCAGTGGCACAGGGAACGTTTCTCTGGTAGAGGGAAGAATGGACTTACCTGCACCTTTTAGAAGCAAGCACTTTTTGTAAAAGCTGATGTTGAAAGAGGATGCCTTCTACAGTAAATGATACTAAACACACATTGGACTCAGACACAGCTAATAAAAGATTTGCCTCTGACCTGACGTGTCTTGCTTTTTAAACAGACTCTAGTGGTCTCGACTACAACACTACTTTTGACTAATATTAGATCTACCACTATAAAATACTGAATAACTACAATATGTCGCTCTATAACTACTACGAAAAAACTACTGTGCACTATTCAGTAACTGCTATGAAATAGTTGTTAACTACTGCGGACTACTAATTATTAATGAGTTACTGAATATATGTTTCTCTTACTGCATATATGAATACAGTCTGAATATATATATACAGTGAGGAAAATAAGTATTTGAACACCCTGCAACTTTGCAAGTTCTCCCACTTGGAGGGGTCTCATGGAGGGGTCTGAAATTTTCATCTTAGGTGCATGTCCACTGTGAGAGACATAATCTCCACCTAAGACGTCATAGTTTAAAGTAATGCATGGCACGGAAGCTTCCCCTGCTTAAATCAGCACACGTCCAGGCCCGTCTTAAGTTTGCCCATGACCATTTGGATGATCCAGAGGAGTCATGGGAGAAAGGTCTGTGGTCAGATGGTCTTAATTCCACTTGCCGTGTTTGGAGGACGAAGAATGATGAGTACCATCCCAAAAACACCATCCCTACTGTGAAGCATGGGGGTGGAAGCATCAAGCTTTGGGGGTGTTTTTTTGCACATGGGACAGGATGACTGCACTGTATTAAGGACAGGATGACCGGGGCCATGTATTGCGAGATTTTGGGGAACAACCTCCTTCCCTCAGTTAGAGCATTGAAGATGGGTCGTGGCTGGGTCTTCCAACATGACAATGACTCAAAGCACACAGCCAGGATGACCAAGGAGTGGCTCCGTAAGAAGCATATCAAGGTTCTGGAGTGGCCTAGCCAGTCTTCAGACCTAAACCCTATAGAAAATCTTTGGAGGGAGCTCAAGCTCCGTGTTTCTCAGCCACAGCCCAGAAACCTGGCTGATCTGGAGAAGATCTGTGTGGAGGACTGGGCCAAAATCCCTGCTGAAGTGTGTGCAAACCTAGTGAAAAACTACAGGACCTCTGTAATTGCAAACAAAGGCTACTGTTCCAAATATTAACATTGACTTTTACAGGTGTTCAAATACTTATTTGAAGCAGTAACACACAAATAAATTATTAAAAAATCATACATTGTGGTCATGTGGTCAGATGAAACCAAAATAGAACGTTTTGGTAAAAACTCAACTCGTCGTGTTTGGAGGAAGAAGAATGCTGAGTTGCATCCCAAGAACACCATACCTACTGTGAAGCATGGGGGTGGAGACATCATGCTTTGGGGCTGTTTTTCTGCAAAGGGGACAGGACGACTGATCTGTGTTAAGGGAAGAATGAATCGTGAGATTTTAAGCCAAAGCCTCCTTTCATCAGTGAGAGCCATGAAGATGGAACGTGGCTGGGTCTTCCAGCATGACAATGATCCCAAGCACACCGCTCGGGCAACAAAGGAGTGGCTCCGTAAAAAGCATTTCAAGGTCCTGGTGTGGCCTAGCCAGTCTCCAGACCTCAATTTGTGGAGGGAGTTGAAAGTCCGTGTTGCCCATCACTGCTCTAGAGGAGATCTGCATGAAGGAATGGACCAAAGTACCAGCTACAGGGTGTGCAGACCTGGTGAGGACTTACAGGAAACGTTTGACCTCTGTCATTGCCAACAAAGGTTGTGTTACAAAGTACTGAGCTAAAATTTTGTTATTGACCAAATATTTATTTTCCACCATAATTTACAAAATATTTCTTACAGACCTCTTCCATCTTTCTAAGTAGGAGAACTTCCACAATCAGTGGTTGACTAAATACTTTTTTGCCCCACTGTATATTACGTAATTTAAGATAACTACATCATTTCATGCTGAGTAGTCAGAAATAACAGTCACTGCATAATCAGCAATCAATAGCTGAATACTAATCTTAGGGCCTAAGAGGTTAATACATATTTTAGCAAAAATAATGCATTAATAGCATGATAATTACTGTATGTAGTAAGGAATAATAATAAAGAGTGCTCGTTCCAATCATCATCAAGTAAAGTAAAATAAATCTCTTAAACCAAAATGAAGCTTGCCCATATGCTTTTAAGGAATTCCTGTATTGACAAAGTAGGTGGTGAAATTATAGCAGCACAAAGATAAGCCTGGGTCAAAATGACCTAAGCTACGGATCGAATGGTTAAAGATTATTCATCTCTTAACAGCCAGGAAAGAAAGCAAGAGATTATCTGCCGATGAGCTCATGAACACGCTGCCATGCTCTATGCTCAGCCGTAGACCATGTACTCTGCACATGCTCCTAGTCTGCAGGTAACGGGTTAATGCAATACGCCAACTATTCTGATACTTTCATTTACTACTTAGTGTACTTTTAATTCGACATGGCTTCTCCCATATCCTTCTATTTCAGTTTGCTGGCAATCCTTCAGGAAGAATTCTAAAGCCGCATAAATGATTGTAGGAGCAAGTCTGATCATGTCTGTGTTGCACACTGAAAGAGGGAAAGTGAATATCAAAAAGGAGGGTATTGAATGTGCTCTGGTTAAAAGTATGGATATAGTCAAGTCTGAAGCTGAATAGGCCTAAAATGCTGAAAATGCAGTGAGAAGAATGAACATGATGGCATTAGTTTATATAGACAGAGCATCATAAAGGTTCTATTTAACTTTGAGCATGATTAAACTAACCTGTGCTTAAGCATGATTGAATGTTCCATGACTGCTCAGTGTCTTCCTATCACTGTGCCATCATAAGCACATAGGCTCCATAAAAAGACACCACTGAATTGGCAAGGCGGAGAAACACAGTGGGGAGGGTTAACTGATGACATCATGCTCTCATACCACACAAACTGAACCAATAAAGCACCAATAGAGCACCAATCAGTTTTAGTCTATTTGAATGTCTAGGATAAAGTTGTGTACCGTGGCGAGGAGAAATTTGTCCACCCCTGGTCAAACGTTCTGATTTGTAAAAACAAGAGGAAATAAGTTCTGCACAACACACTTCTGCACATTCATACACAATTTCTGTGTAATGAATTGAACCTTTAATTCAATTTAATATAGAAATATATATATTATTATCTAATACATTCACTTCTATATCAAGTTATCTATCTTGTTGATGTTCATTTTTAAAATATGATGTTCTGGATATTGATTTTATTGTTTTCTGAGCATAATTTACACAGTTTTGTCAGTTTTTATTTTTTCATTTACAGTTTTTTGGCCTCTGACTGTCATACAGTATAGATAATATAACAAATACTAGTATATATTATACTGTATATTACACAAACATGTAACTAAATAATGAGTCGGTCTGCCTCATCACCTGATAGAGGGTAAGTAATGCCTCTAACACAGAGAAATTCAACAAGCTGTGAACAGATTATGCTTCCATTTTTTTTAAAACAACTACAATAGTAATTGCTAGTGAATGGAAAGCGTTAAGGTTAATGATTAATTCACATGTCCGAAGAGCAATCTGTTTATTTCAATGATCTTCACAATTTGATGCGTCTGCATATATTGTTACAGTAAGCCAGTTATCTAGGCCTTCAGTTCCGTATCAAATGACTACAGCGTGACACGAACAACATTGCCCTATGCACTGTCATGCTACACTAAAAGTATTGCTTAAACAATCTCTGACAGGCATAATACTGTATTACTGCCTAGTCATTTACTTCCATCTGCCTGCATATTTTCATCAATAGTCTGTCATTATCATTGAACTGCAACCCCAGTACTGCAGTGATGTAGGGTATCCACTGCCAAGTCGTTTCTAAAGGGACAATGGCTTCTACTTTAGAAGAAATAAAAGGATTGCAGCACGTTACCCCTTTATTTCTACAATCATGTGAACATGTCTCATGTCAGTTTGGCATTTAAAGGGTGTGATCCTGAGGAATCTAATGTTTTGAAGAATATAATGACAGACTAGACCCAATCAGGAACTGCCAAACAGGGCCGCTGGTCCACACCATTCTGTACCACTGTTTGAACTCCTGCAGGGGGTGGCTGAGTTGATTTATCAAGTTATCATTTATGTATCTGTTGCACTACAGGCAACACACAAACACTCTCACACTAGCAACCCCTACTCTCCCCCTCCCTGCACTACAGCAGTTCCACCACTGTTATATTTATGTTTATTACTGTATTAATACTTCATATGATATGGTAACCGCTTGCGGTTCTCATACCTAAATAAAGCAAATAAAGCTAAATACTTTTCCTTCTGAGCTTGAATCTTTTAAGTGTTTATGTGAGAGTATAGGATTGGGCCCAGTATTTTTTTAACATATTGCATAAATACATTTTTTCATATTATTTACTTTAGATATTTTCTTATATTTATATATTTACTCATCCATGGTTTAAGACCTTGAGGCCAAATACCTTAAATATTTTATTAACAAGGGCAAGATTAAGTGTCAATGTGACAATGGCTTTAAAAAAGCATGAAATCCCAAAATACCCTTCTCTACTATTGACGCAATAATTGAAGCGATTCTCCAGGATTGTTCACCCTACTCACTTAATCATCCTAAACCACTGCACCTGTATTGCACCAAAAGCTGACTGACTGATTGACATTCTGGTGGAGTGAATTTATTAGTAACCCCCTGTGGAGGGGTTAAACAGTGGTACAGAGTGATGAGGACCAATGGTGCTGTTTGGCCGTTCCTGATTGAGCATTGTACATCATTATATTTTACAAAACATTAGACAGATAGATAGATAGACAGACAGACAGACAGACAGACAGACAGAGAGACAGACAGACAGACAGACAGACAGACAGACAGACAGACAGACAGACAGACAGAGAGACAGACAGACAGACAGACAGACAGACAGACAGATAGATAGGATAGATAGATAGATAGATAGACAGACAGACAGACAGACAGACAGACAGAGAGACAGACAGACAGATAGATAGAAGGATAGATAGATAGATAGATAGATAGATAGATAGATAGACAGACAGACAGACAGACAGACAGACAGATAAGGCATCTTTTAACAGCATAACTATCCAAGCAAACCTCTAAATCCACAATAAGCAGACGTATTGCTATTACCTGTGTAAAATCAATCACAGCTTGTTTTGCTTATCTTTACTACTGATGCCAATAAAGCTGAAGGACACTGAAGTAATAACATATTTATTTGCTGTGTAGCAGTTTATCAGTGATCCTCTGCCTAGCCTCTGGAGATACACTGCCTAGGTAACCTTAATCTAATGCACCTTTTTAGATGCATATAAGATAGATATCCTTAACTCTCCGGGGGTCACAAAGCTTCTTAGAGTGATGATCTAGGAACAGGTTCCTCCCTTGTTTATTGCCTGATCTACTTAGTCAAGGTGTTAATAAACTCCAATGAGCATGTTAGAGTCGTGATAGATAAGGTTTGTGTTAGACAGGTTTGATCTTCACTGCTATATATTTTTACAATATATTTATAATGATGCTTTTTATTGTTATTGCACAACAATGTGGATATATCGACTAACTCAATCCAGTGACCAGTTTCATATGCAGCTATCAGTCACTACGACTGATACTACTAAATACTAAATACTTCAACAAACAAACTGGAAGCAGGAGCTATTAGGTTTTGAAACTGACTAAATTGTTGCAAAGTGAGCAAAAAAAAGGTGATATGACTCAGAAAATGGGTCAGCAGCAGAAAACTGTAGACCAGTTTAAACATATAGATGGTATACATGTTTATCATGTACTATCAGTCAGTAAGACCATAAGACTATAAGAGAAAAAGTGTCACTTCTGCAAACGACATATTTTCTGCAACATTTTTGTGTTTCAATGCAAAATATTATGACTTTAAGAGGACACACCTGTTCCAAGCCGCATTAGCCAGACACATACTAGGAAATGTTTTTGAATTCTGCTCAAAATTAGCCAAAAGTGTTGCTACCAAACATTTGCTTAAATTTCTGTAGAGTTATGATGGTTTTATTATTTATTAAAAATGTGCAGTCAAATCATTTGTTTTATTAAAATGTACCTATTTCATATATAGAGTCACTTAAAGTAAAAGGGATTTAGTTTCAAATCTAGGTTAAAATCCCTTCAGAAGTTTTGAGCCATTGTGTTCTAATGGGCCGTATTAGTTTCGGTGCTGTCTGCAGTCTTGGCCATGTGATGTGATCAGTATTAATTACACTGAAACACCTAGTGCCCTTCAGATGTGCTGCTGCTTTCCCTGGTGAAGGCTAAAGCCCAGGCCTTGATTTGCTCGTAGGAGCAGTCAGTGAAAAGTGTTTTTGTTAACGTTTTCTTAAAAGAGTACCTTGGTCCTTCTTTCCTGTTTATTGACAGCACTGCAAGCACCGATCAAAGAGCATATCCAACAGGTCACCTTTGCCTACGTTTAATAGCACTACAAATGAAGCCCTGGATGGTTTTGTGTGACTGCTTTCAAAGTTGCTGGAGGATAAAACTAAACAATTAATGCACATTAAGCATCATTCTGTTCTCCCTTTTAATTTTTTCAAACATCTTGTTCCAAATACCCTCCTGATATCCCCCTGCAACAGTACCCCAGCAAGCAAGCCAGTCTCCTGCATCCTGCTGTATATGAACACAATGACTAAATCAAGTGCACATAAAACTTTGCAGTGGAAATACAATCAAAAGTGTGTGTGCAGCAGAACCAGATCAAACCTGCCTCTGAATGTGTTTGGTGAGGGACTCGCTTCTCTTCCAGATCATCAACCTTCTGTGTGCTTAACAAACTGAGACGCCACATTCATGAAGCATAGGGAGGCTGTTACACAGTGATGCTTGCTGGCTAGTCTTTTGTTTGGGCTAAAGCCTTTTGGATGTTTGGACAATCAGCAAGTGCATTGCTCCCTATGCTTTATTCACTCATTCCCTCCTTTTTCATTAGGCCACTTCCATATTTCACAGATCTCTATTATCTCTATTAGGCAGGCATCCAGCACTGCAGTAAAGTGCTTGGTCAGCACTTCGAGGCCTTGTTCCTCTGTGGGACAGCAGGTTCATAGCTGATAACATTCCAGTTAGTCACAAGTGTGTGGAATCACCGGAGCAGGCTCGTCTACTGTACATAACTTTCACTGCTATGATGATAGATGCAATGGGGGAAAGCTTTCCCGGTGCTAAATAGTTAATGTACCGTTTAATGGACACATTACTGTCTCTTTGTCTCTCTCTCTTTCTCTGTCTCTCTCTCTCTCTCTCACACACACACACACACACACACACACACACACACACACACACACACACACACACACACACACACACACACACATGTGCACGTACAGATACACACGCACACAAAAAACCACAAAGATTCACAAAGGCCAGCGGCTGAGAACAGGCGTGGATTGGCGCAGGGGTTGTCGAGCGCGGACGCTGATTGGTCGAGAAGCGCTCGAATGATCGGTGTGGAACTCAGGAGAGTGCGCGCGCCCGTTAGAGTCCATGACTCCGAATATGAATGAGCGCGAGCAGCGGCGGCGGGGGCAGCGCACACTCCTGTGAGAGAGCAGGGAGGACACACACACACTCATCAGGGAGGCTCGAGTGCAGGTACCTGCGAATCAGCCCAGCGAGGAGTGAAGTCGTCATTGCACGGGTGAGTTCATTCCTCCACACATGAACACGGTATACTTGAGGAAATATGAGCGAACCGTTAATCTAGGGCTTCACTGCCATCATCCCTGCAGCTCCAATACAGGCTTGATGGTATCTCAGACATTAAGCTCAGGTATCTCAGACATTATCAGTCTGAAGTCTTTCTCAGAACAGGTGAGCTGCTCTTTGTGAAAGAGCCAGGTGAGAGCAACTTCTGTGATGTTTAAATCCTGGACACAGAGAGCATCCACTGCTGCAGCCTTCCACCAGCTTCATGTAGGCTGCACTGATTGATTGAGCTAGCATGTTGCACTTTATTGCCTATTTTAATAATAATTTTAAAAAAGCAAGGGGGAAAAAGATAACATTCTGAAAGCTAGAGCAACGAAAGCCTTTAATTGCATAAACGATGCTGCCCCCCCCACCCCCCACGCATTTATCTAACAAAGGAATCACCAGAAAGAACCTTCTTTATCCTTTTGCAGGAGTCCAGTTTCTCAGTCTACTCATTGCCTTCCTTCCATTATTAATAAGACTCACTGTGTGACTGTTAACTTGAAGTGTGAACAATGAAGGAGGCTTAAGTTGGCTTCTCCTTCTCCAGCTTCTCAAAATTCAAACAAGAAGCTGGCGAATAGGAAGCCCCCTTTAGCCTCATGGAGGAGAATATGCACGCTGACCCTCACAGCAGGAGCAGAACACTGGAGCAACAAGATTAACTCTTAACTGCTGTATCTGTGCTGTAGGACAGAGCCCATTGAGTGTTGGTGTGGTGGTGAACTAATGGGTGGGGGCGCACATCAGACCGCCGAGCTCTCGGCAGAAGGGCGCGGAGCCGGCGAGGTGTATACCTGGGAGGAGGTGCAGAAGCACAGTCGCCAGGGTGACCAATGGTTGGTGGTCGAGCGGAAGGTGTACAACGTTAGCAACTGGGTTAAGAGACATCCGGGAGGCCGCAGAGTCATCGGGCATTACGCTGGAGAGGATGCAACGGTAATCCCCCACCAGACTCCCTGCACATAATATAATGCTTTGTTCACACATACACAGTGTGTTGCTTTGGCTTGGATCAGTGCCCTATGCTGCAGCTCAGTATTTGAAAGCACATCTGTTTTCTCCAGTTATACACTATGTATATTCCACCTGAAGCCCTCAAGATGCCACACCCTGGAAAATACATGGGTTCCACACAAAAGAAATATGTGAAATTGATACTGGTTTAATTAAGCACTTGCACACAGCAGTTATATTTTATTCATGTCTAGTCAGCGTACATCAGTGAATCAAGGCACTGTAAACTAAAACCTAAAACAAACAAAAGCAATATGTAATTTCATCATTTCTGACTTTCTACAGGAAGCATTTACAGCATTTCATCCTGATCAGAAGTTTGTACGCAAGTTTCTAAAGCCCCTGCTGGTTGGAGAGTTGGCTCCTTCTGAACCCAGTCAGGACCACAAGAAAAACGTAAGTCTGGATCTGCACTCAGAGCATAACACTGCCCCGTGTGCACCACATTCCTGCACTAGCACCACCACTTGGGAAAAGAAAGTTTGGAATTGCTTGTCATATTAATAATTAATGCTTTTATTTTGTTGAATATATGAAACACATATACCGTAGATGTAAATGCTGTAAGACAGACACCAGGAGTATTTCCATTTCTGCCAGACAGACTCGAAAGGCAAAAGTGATGGAAAACGATATTTTAATCCTCAATGAGGCGTACAAATAAAACAGATAGCAATACTTAAAGAATAAAGAGTCTTTGGCATAGACCCCGTCCTAGGCCCAGGTATTGAAGCAGAGCCTACTCCATGGACAACAGGACAGGGACCAAACTGGTGGTGGGGTGGGGAACATTGAAACGGTAGCACCTGTAAACAGCAGGACAGGAACACAAGTTAAATTCTTGTGTGGCAGACTGCGAGTGACCAGATTTGGAGTCGTCCTGGGAGAAGCTTTTATTTCTTTGGGAACACCAAGAAGTTAGATAAATAAGCTAGACTGATAAAGTACTATAATTGTTTATTTACAGCAATGTCTGGAGAAGTTATCTGCCTGAGCTTTGGTCACCACATTATAAACGCCAGGCCTTTACAGCTTTCTCTGGTTTTACACAATCCTCTGCGGCTGTTCATGTCAATCAGCTTCCTACAAGTGAGTTGGAATCTATGAAGTTGTTAATTAGCAGCACCATAACGAAACCATTGTAATACATGTATCTGGACCAAACATGTTTTATTTTATTGACTGATACCAAACTTTGGGCTCTTCAGTAATTATATCACAGTATAGAAATAGACAGAATTCATAGTAAAATATGATCAGAGTCACATAAGCTCTCAGCATGGACAGTTACATGACTGTCAGGTTCATGAGAAAGCACCCCAAAGACTGAACACTTATCTGGATCACCTTGACGATTTGCAGGCCTGTCAGAAAACACTTCCCAGTGATGTTCTGCATGGGTCTCCTGGGCTACTAGTTTATCAGACATAGCTGCAGGTTGTCTGGGTACAGGTACCATGCTTTACCCCTCACCTGTGACAGGAGAAGCGGGAGGCATGGCCTGACTTTCTCATATAGAGCTTCCGGGAGGACGTGCTTTCATTACTGAATCAATAGAGGATAATGGGGGCAACATGTAAAACAGCTGATCCAGCCAGTTGTACACCCAGGCTCTGCAGGCCAGATGGATTCAGTAAAAGGAACCAGATGGCATTGAGTCAACTCTGTGCTGCAAATCAAATATGCTGAAGCCATGCCATATCTGTCCTAAATGTACTAGGCATTCCCTGCTGGTTCTGTTAACAGAGTACACTTCATTCTCCCAGAGTGAGCAACTCTCTAAGGCAGTATGCGAGACGGACACAGCCTGCCAATGTTACATCGCACTTGTGCTTTTCTGACTGAAGTTACAGATTGTTCAAGGTCATTAAACAAGGTCATTAATCTGGCCTGTGTCCCACTGATGCTGTGTCTACTTTCCCTAAAAGTCTGTATGCTTCCAGTACAACTAGATCTGATGGGCAAGCCAGCAAGGAGATGTTTTCCAAGCACTGATGTGTAACTGCCACCATGGTGTGGCCGTGTTTTACTGAATCCAGATGTAAATTGTGCAGACACGTCTGGAAGCGGTAAAGCTGCTGTAAACCCAAAGGACTGCCCAGTAAGCATAGGAGAGTGGGGAATATCAGGCGGCCACCCAGTCGGATACAGGAAAGTACACCAGGAATGCTTTAGGACATAGTCAATTATGCTATAATGAGACATGTTTACAACAAATGGAGGTGCAAAAGAGTCTTCTTTCGATTTGGGGTCAGCCCAAAGATTGAGACATGCTTCAGGAGCGCCGTAGAGAGAATCTGAGTTCTTTGTTTTCAGTGGCCCAGATGCAGCCTGCATAAACCTAATGAATACATTCAGCAGTAGCAATAGACCAAAAAATAAAACTTCTTACAGATAAGCTTCACCCTGGATGATAAATGAAAGAAACTTTCTTTTGTTGGTGGTGATAAGCATGTGGTAGTAAATGTCTTCTTGAAGTGAAACACTTGGCGGGAAGGGCTGCCGTAATACTGGGCACTTCAGGAGTGAGTTGAGTTTGTGAGCATCCAGTAGATTTTATACACTGAATAAAACAATTTAGGTTAAACTCAATATAGAGAAAGGAGTGTTCTTTTCTGACTGGACCCTGGTCTATAGATGTAGAGACTGGCACAGAAACTTCGGTCCTCAAAAGTAGCCCCTATTGCCATGGTCCACAGGTTTCCTGCTTTGTGTGAAGCCTTTCTGAGTGGCAATGCAAAAGTCATGATGGAGGCCATTAGTTGGCAGTGTGGGGCTCTAAATTTCGCAGGTAGTGTGATAATGTGCTGGTGGCAGATATGTGTGGTCTGCTGACTCCATACCTGTGGCACTGAGCAGTTTGGGCAACACATGTAGGTTTTCTTGCACATCTAGTGGCTAGAAGAGTTTGGATGTGGCTCTGTGAGGCTCAGTGTTTGTAGCAGCTACTGCTGAGCTCAAAAGGTAATGATGGTTTTAAAGTTGGGATGCAGGTGCCAGGGGAGACAGGCTGTAGAAGTAGAAAGTTCAGTAGATGCCATCTGTGCATGAACGAGGCTGCTAGTCTGGGAGGAGTTCAAGCTTGCTGTTGTCCCATGAGCAGGGGTGCTAGTCTTGGTGGGGGAAAAAAACATTGGTAATATACTGTGTTAGTGAAGTTGTGTAGCCAGTCTGTCCAGAGCAATCCAGTTTACATCACTGCCAGAAGAGGAAAAAGGATGTGGTATTTGCATGGTGTTTGTATTGTGTCACATCATGCCGAAGGGTGGCTTTATTTGCCTAAGATCTCATGTTGTATGCTGGTTTACTGTGCTTCACACTGCCTCTGGTGGTCGGTAAGAAATAGCACCTTCTCTAGGTCATGGAAAAAAATCACATGGTATTACAGTGGTAGAAAAAAGTGTAAGACATAAAACTTTCTGAATCAACTATTGTACGAAACTGATCCTTAACCTTTTAAATACTGGCTATTGTTGCACCTGGAAGCAAGGCAGTTCTATTAATATGGTCACATGGGGTGGGCCAAATGGCAAAAATACGGCAGGATGATCATTTAAGGGTTTAAAAAACATTTTAAAACACCATTAAAAGCTATTAAACATCTCACACTCTTCGCTGCACTAAATCCAGTTGAACAAAACTGATTATGCTCATGCTGTAATGGAAGAAGCTGTCCCAGATTACACTGATTAGTACCAACAAGCATATTGTGATGCATAATGTGGGATAACCTATCACAGAGATGATAAAAACCATTATCGTTTTATCATTGTAGGTTTGAGGAGTATGACGATGATGCACTTTGGGTTTTAGAGAATCATGTTCCCGTAATGGACTTTTGTACTTGCTGTTTTACCGGGTTGTTTTGTGGAAACACTTTTACACCAAGGTTACACACAAACTGTTATAACTTGCCCATGACAGTAAGTAAGAAAACCCACCGATTATAGTGCCAACCCTTTCCTTGGCCCCTTTCCCTCTGTTCAGCATGCAGAAAATGCCAGCTTCCCCCTGGGAATACTTGACTAGGAGAGAGGTATTTTAAGCTTGTTTTCTTGATTCTCAAAGTTCCGGGGAACAGAGCAGAGGAATTAATCTCTGGGAAATGTCTTGTTGCTCTTGCTACTGTATCCAGTCTACTGTCTGGCCTGAACCTAATAAAGAAGCTGACTCAGTCATATAATAGGTTTTCTCTCAGCTCTGTCTAAGCTAGTGAATGGCTTTCAGGGTCGATAAGGCTGCATGCGACACGTGACTCCTGCTAAAGTTACTGAAGGCCACCAAAGCCGGTGCTCCTTTTTATCTGCACAATAGCATGACTGTATCTGCTGCCACCTGTCGCATTTTCTGTGGTACTACATCTTGGCCCAGTTTATGTGACCTGGGTCTCCTTTTTCCAGACATGTTTTTTCACAGGCATTCCAAGGCAGATCAAAATGAACGTCTATTCCTATCCTTGCTACATTTTCTTCTCTTTCATCTCGCTCTCTCTCACTCTTGTCTCTTCCAGGCTGCCTTAGTGGAGGATTTCCGGGTCTTGCGGGAGCAGTATGAGGCAGAGGGCTTGTTCCGCACTAATCCTCTGTTCTTCCTCCTACACCTCGGGCACATCCTAGTCTTGGAGGCCTTGTCTTTGGCCATACTGTGGTACTGGGGCAATGGCTGGATTAACACAATTCTGTGTACTTTAATTCTGGCCACTGCACAGGTAGGAGGAGTGGTCTAGCTGGACTGACAGTTTCATTTAAAAAATAAATCATTTTGAAAAAGCATGAAAACAATACGCAGGCTTCTCTCCCCATTTCCTGAAGAAGTAGAAATACAGAATGTGTCTCCTCTCCTCGTTCACGCAGGCTCAGGCTGGTTGGCTGCAGCATGACTTTGGCCACCTATCAGTCTTCAAAAGGTCCGGCTGGGATCATGTAGTGCACAAATTCGTCATCGGACACCTGAAGGTATCACACCAGTCACAGTATCAATACTGTTTTGATGTGTTTCTTTTTAATCCCCTCATGCAAGAGACCCACAGACATGCCCACAATTCCATATATAGCTTCAGAATAGCTCAGTGTGTGGTGTTTTCAATGTAGCCACCGAATAGTATGATGTTGGTACATGATGGTATGTGAGTGTTTTAAAGATGAGACCTTACCCCACAGTGCAGCTGGTAACTCAGCCTGGCTGTTTGTATATGTGTGTGTATGTGTATTGTATAGGGCGCCTCTGCAAACTGGTGGAACCATCGCCACTTTCAGCACCATGCCAAGCCTAATGTAGTCCTTAAAGACCCTGACATCAACATGCTGAAAATTCTCGTACTGGGAAATGTACAGCCTGTGGAGGTAAACACATGTAATATATTTGAATAGGTACAGGCAATGCTCTAAAATACTGTCATGCAAAGAGCTACTTTAGTACACAAGAGCTTCTTCTACCCTGCGTAGATGTTGTGTTATTGTGCATAGTTATATTCTACTCCTTTCTTTTCTGTTCCAGTACGGGGTTAAAAAGTTGAAACACATGCCGTACAACCATCAGCACAAGTACTTCTTTCTGGGTAGGTCACTCATTGCTATTGCCATTAACAGATCCCTACCAATGCACGTATAGGGTGATGACGTACATAATCCACAGCACTGTGCCAGTGTCAGAGACCACCCTCAATTTCTTTCCATTCCAGCAAAAAGTAAAAATCTTTTTAGATGATATGACAATCCACTTGTATAAGGAAAATAAAATAAGTGATAAAACACACATTTATAGGTACAATAGAAGTGCTGTTTGTGTGTTGTGACCGTTTTGGTGGTCCCCCAGTTCTTGTTAGGTTGTTAAAGAGTCACATAAAGATTACAAACTAAATGAATAAATTCACTTAAAGCACTTGAAGCTTCCATCTTGGAGAGAAAGAGGACAATTGAGCTTCATTGTTGCTTCAAAACTGGAAAAATCCACGGGTGTTTCTTCCCATCCTTCCACAATGAGAACACAATTAAACGCCATGAGTCTGAAAGATTATGGAGCTGCCAGGAAGCTGGTAGAAGCAAATAGACAAAAAAAGAACATTTTGAAAAAAGTAGAAAGGAAGAACATTTGCAGCTGCTGGCATTCTCAGAACAAAGGGCTGAGCACTGCAGAGGCCTTGGAGGTCTGTGGGACGACTGAACTGGAGATTTTGAAAAATATTCCTGGAGATTTGTTTTAGGAAGTCTCCCAAAGAGTTGAATGTTGGGTGGACACACTAAATACCGAACACCAATGAGATGTATGAAACTGTAGGGAAATGAACTAAAGAGCTGTTTTGACTGAACATCAGATAAGCAATGGAGGGTCTCAGATATTTTTGCAAAGTACTGTATATGTTAAAATGCAATGTGAACTCCATCTCTCTCACTGTCTCTTTCTCTCTCTCTCTCTCTCTCTCTCTCTCTCTCTATCTCTCTCTCTCTCTCTCTCTCTCTCTCTGTCTTTCTCTCAGTTGGTCCTCCTCTGCTTATCCCAGTGTACTTTAACATGCACATTTTGCAGACAATGATTAAGCAACGCGATTGGGTGGTAAGTGTCTATTAGAACATCTTTTGTCTTCACTGCCTCCATGCGTAAAGACGCCATGGCTGTGTGTTTGGAATATGAGGCTGGAGAGCTGCTGGTTAGTGTTGTTTTTTCCTCTCTCTCTTTTCTTTTGAGGACCTTGCCTGGTACGTGTCCTACTATGTGCGCTACTTTACATGTTACGCTCCCTTTTATGGAGTCATTGGATCATTTGTGCTTCTCATGTGTGTGAGGTAGGACTCTTCACAAACCTGTATGTACAAACAGCATATCATCATACACAGGATAGTTCAGTGAAGCATTTTAAAGTAATATGTGTTGCTGGTGTGAATTACAGATTTATAGAGAGCCACTGGTTTGTATGGGTGACCCAGATGAACCACATCCCCATGGATATTGACTATGACAAAAAGGATGACTGGCTCAGCATGCAGGTACATTTTGGAGGCAGCTCATGTTTTTAAGCTGCAGTGCCTGTTTCTCTGATCTACACTTCTGAAGATCATATGTGCCATGTTTCACTTTATTTATTTTTACATAGACACTATACATAGGGGCTTCATAACACATGCATAGACATGGCATTACATATGTGAATAATAATACTGAAATACTTACGTGCAGCTAATTTTAGCACTCCAGATGGTGCTACTGTTATTGAATCTGCTTTTTCATTTATTATGTTGTGTTTAGCTGAAAGCCACCTGTAACGTTGAGCAATCATTCTTCAATGACTGGTTTAGCGGTCACCTCAACTTCCAGATTGAGCACCAGTGAGTATGACACGTCTGTGTGTTGGGTGTTTGTGTCTGAATGTGACAGCATGAGTGTGTCCAGGAATATGTATGCACGTATGTCTGTGTTTGCATAGACGACAGGCTCTTATATGGTCCTTTTCTCCCACCAGCCTCTTTCCTATGATGCCTCGCCATAACTACATTCGTGCGGCTCCACGGGTCCAAGAGCTGTGTAAGAAGTACGGAATTCAGTACCAAGTCAAAGGCCTGTGGGAGGCCTGGTGTGACATTGTCAGGTAATGCACTCATCCTTACATGTTGCTCAATGCAGTTAATAATGATGATAGTGGAAATAGCTTTATTTATACAGCACATTCCATGTATTAAAATACAGCATTAAAATCTATATAAATGAAACAGTATGGCAGTGTGCGTATAGTTAAACAACGAACAATGAGGCAACAGGCTAAAAATGCTCAAATCTTAGTTCCAAAAAAATGTTGGGGCAGTATTAATGCAAATAAAAACAAAACTAAAAATATTTTTAGGTAAATTAACTTCACGTGGTTTAAAGCAAACACAAAACAAGGGATGATTCATTTACTCCTTCTGAAATTGATTCCTGCAAAGGGAGCAATTAAAGATCAAGACTGTTATGAAATGCTCACAAAACAGCAGAAATCATTTATAAACAAAGGATAGAATGAATCAGTGAATAATCCAGCAAATAATTCAGCAATTTAACCACAACTCATACAGTGCTGCATTAAAAACCGGCATGTTTCTGTAGTGGATCTCACCACATACTGTACTTTGACAAACTATTCTCAATAAACACACAAGCGCAGTTCAAAGTAAGTTTAACACCCATGGTCAAATGTGTACACGGAGTACATGCTGTACATGATATACACACCCTCTACTGCAGTGGTTGTCAACACAGGAGGACTCCTTGGCCTGAACTTTATAGTGTTTTCCATGCTTCCAACACACCTGATTCAACTTATCAGTTAATGGGCCGTCTCTTCCTGCTCTGAGGTGGGTGTGTTTAAGCAGGAAAACACCAAAATGTGCAGGACAGGGTGTACTCCAGGCCAGGGCTAGGAATCTGACTCTTTACTGCGCTGTTATATTTATTTTGAAACAAAACTGTGCCAGAGCTTTCGCATGTACATGTGTTCTCCATAGAGGCGGTGTCAACTTACTTTCTCTTAGAACATCAAAAAACTTCGTCTTTTCTTCAGGGGTGTGCAAACATTTGCACAGTCTGCAAAGTCAAAGATCAAAGATGGAATTAGTGTTGATACATTTTACTTTACTGTATATACTGTATATCTGAACTCCTGGACACTCCACTCCGCTTAAATACCAATATATGTACATGTCTATGCACATATATCTATCTATCTATCTATCTATCTATCTATCTATCTATCTATCTATCTATCTATCTATCTATCTATCTATCTATCTATCTATCTATCTATCTATCTATCCATCTATCTATCTATATATGTCACAGCAGCTACGGAAAGTTTATTCGTCAGGAGTTCTTTAGTTAAGAGAATGGTTCTATGTTTTTTCTGTTCTATAGAGAACATGTTTGTGCTTTAATGGTTCTGTCCGTGGTGAATTGGTTCGTCACTGTTGGATGCAAAGTGTGTTGAATATGGTTTCATACAGAATCTTTTTCAAAAAACGTTTTTTCTTCTTTTGTTACAAGCTTGAAATCATAACAATAGCAGAACCTTTTTTGGTGCTATATAGAACCCTTTCTGCAAAGGTTCCATACGGAACCATATATCACACACATCTCTGTCAGTCTGAAGTAGAGTTTTCATAGTTCCAGTGTGGGCTCTGCTAACTCAAGGCTCTTACTTTTGTTTGGCTTCTATCTCAGGTCTTTGAGGAAGTCTGGAGAGCTGTGGCTGGATGCATACCTCCACAAATAATCACCCACTCGCCCTGCTTTATTCAGTGAATGTTCAAACGCAGAACCATCTCCACAATTATTATTTAGCCTTCAACCTTCAATCACTTTTCAGGCCCAGGAGACTAATTGTATGACTGTTAGGAAGGTCCATAGCAAAGAAGTCTTAATTCACTTCAGCTAATGTCTCTATTGTCCATTGTCAGATTCAGAGCCTCTTCTTTTTACTTTGCCATATATGCTGGAGCTGCAGTGCAGTTATGGTGCTTTAGCTGTAACTGAATTGGGACCACAAACCTCGTCTGCACCAGAGGTCGCTGTACTTTTCATTTCTGCAGCCAACATCACACACACGGCTGCAGTTTGAATGCTGGACTGTAAGGCTCGTAGAACTGTATTCAGAGATTTCACCTAGTTTTTCAATACTGCCTTCTGACTCTGCCTTAAATAGCTTTCCTCAGTGATGTTTGAAACCAGACTATCAGAGTAACATTAGGTGCGGTAACACTTTTAATGGGAGTTTTAGTATAATAACTGATTCAGTTCTAATGTGTTGTTCATATGAAAGAATCTGTATTTAGTCTTTGTTTTTGAGTCATTCAAATAAAGTACTGTGCAAAAGTCAGAGATTCTCCTCATTTAGTTCTTCCTTTAAAAGTCAAAATGGTGATTAAAATCCAGAAAACATATTTAAGAGAAATGTGTTGGCTTCTTTTCGTGTGCATATGTGCTTGTACTTTGTTAATGACAATAAATTGAATTGGACAACATAATATGTTCAGTATTTTAGTGTGTCCTTTATTACAGTTTCCATTCATTTCAGAATCCTTATTTTTAGTTTGTCTAAGAAATCTGGAGGGACACCTTTCAGTTTTGGAAGTTGGTTGGGTTTCTACTAATCGCTGTCTAATCCTGAACACATTGAGTGATGTTGAGGTCTAGACTGTAGGGTGGCCGGTCCATTGTTCTAAGAATGCCAGAAGTTTGTTTCTAGCTGGAGCCAAAGTATGACAGGTTCTCTAGCATGGACAATGCTATGACATCCATGGGTGTGTCAGGTGTTGAGGAAAAAGAAGGCAATAGAGGAAACACCCAGTCGTCTGCTAAATAAACCCTTCTACGTACAATAAAAACAGCAGGAATGGTCACAGGTAATCTAGAGCCTCCGCCGACTTGTCTGTACTTTTTACTGTTGTTGTGCAACCCCCACTGTTGACATTGATGATGTATCCTTTGACGTAACCTGGCTCCTGTAAAAACTAGTGCAAGCGCAGACTGGTTACCTGTATAGCACCAAGGTTCTATGAAGCTTGAGTAGAACCAGAACCACTAGGTAAGGTGTTCTTGTCAAATACACATCTTTTCAGACTCACCATGTTGAGTTGTGTTATCACAGTGAAGGGATGGACCGAAACCCCTGTACTGTTTAACTGATGGTGACAGTTTTGGTGGTGCACCAGCTCTTGTTGTTAGGAGACCTATTTTCTGTATAGCTATGCAAACATTCTTTTTTATTTTTTCTTTATATATACCTAATTGCTACATTAACATCCCTGACAAAAATGATATTTAATGCTCCATGGCTGTTTTGACTGGAAATGAAATAATATAAAAAGTAGCCTCTGATATTTGGAAAATGAAATATAAATGGGATTCTTATTTCCAGCTTATTGACAATATTGTTCCCAATATTTAGTGTCACACTTTAAACAGTGCGTACATAATAAAATTAACACAGCTTATAAAACAGAGCGATCGTTTTTTCACAGGCCTTTTACATTTTGCAGCACAGACAGCAACTAGGTGGGCAGGGAGTGAAAATGAAAGGTCCTGGTAGGTTGTCACAGGTATCTGGAGCCATGCTGACTGCAGTGCATCCCACAGCTGCTGGAGGGTGCGTGGGGAAGATCCATAGAGTGAACACGACACTCAAGGCAGTCCCACAGATTCTCATTTGGAAGATGTGTGAAATTAAGGGGCCAGAGTAGTGCTTGATTTTTGGTCATGTACTCCCAATCAGTGTCGGACATTTCTAGCTTTGCTAGTGAGTTGTGCTACTGTCGAAAGTAGGAAGTGGTCATAATAATGTGACAGAATAAACCGAAACTGCTTCATAATAAAACCATTGACTGACTTTATTATGTTCTTGCGTCATACCTTCATGACAAAAATCAGCATTTGAACATGCATCTTTAGACAGGATCACAGGTGTTATTTACATAGAAACCCTTGCTTTGACAAAACAGAGCTTTTCTCATGAATTCAAATGAACAATGGCTTTTGAATGTGATGGAAAGCCCATTAGACAAAGACTTGTAACCACATATATCGTTCCTTCGAACCACTACAAAACATTCATCCTGGGCTACACTGACACAAACTCCATCTCTCGCTACTCTGATTTTTCCCCCTTTTTTCATCCACATATCTGAATGTTTTATACAGAGGTGTACACAAAGCTTCATATTTTCTCAGCATAAACAAGTGTAAGGATGCAATTTCTGTGGAGGAATTAGAATAAAGCTTTCTCTAAAACAGAATAAATATTCAAATCAAAGGTATACAAGATCTGAGTACATGTCCATGTTGCATGTAGATTATATGACAACTGCAAGAGAATACAATTATAATAAAGCAGGATTGTTATAAAGAACGCTGATATTCTGCCGTCTTTCACATATTGTTATTATGGGTATTAAAAGTTTTCCAGACTGGTGGCGGAGGCTATCTTCTCCTTTTGTTTCTTCATGATCTCCTGCAGTTCAGAGTCCCCTCGGCTCTTCTAATAGGAGGATAGAACAAAAGACAATTACTGGTTTATCTGCCTCTAGTAGAAGTTGACAGAGACCAGTTTTGCTCTGCTCTCAAATTCATCTTCTTGATGGCTTATCGTGATTTGTGTCTACAGTGCAGGTGCCCATTTTTTTTCACTGATAAAACCTTTTTCCACATCTTTAATAAGAATGTTAGTGATAAGCCTCTGTACAGCAGCCTGAATAAACCTAAACCTACCACAGTCCAATATACTAAACTGTGCTAATGAGATTCTTCAGTGCTCTTCAGAACACACAGCGCAACAGTGAGGCTGTAGTTAAAGAGTAACAGAGAAGCTGTATGAGGCATTTAATACCTGCATGCTGAAGTAGCAGGTGAGTTATCTGCGGTTACTTTGGGTTATCTGTGGTTGGTTGTTTGCCTCTCTGTGAAGTGTAAAGAGAAACTGACCTCCAGCAGGGATTTCTGCACAGCGAGCTGACTGTAGACACGTGACCCTTCATCTCCACACACGGCCTTCAGCTCTTCTTTTTCCAGAGAAAACAACTGAGCTCCGCTCAGCACACCCAAACAGTCCACCGTCCTGAAAAACACAGAAGGACAAACAGTTTTACGTGCACTGACGCAGACAGCTCAGTCTCAGCTTAATACAGAAACAGGTTCATGTAAATGAATATGGAACATTCTATCAGCAGTGCTGGTTATTTGATTTTGGGTGTATCTGTTCTATTTTTCCCCTTATTTTAACCTGCAGAGTGCACCTGTGTGTCCCAACATAGTCTTTAGCTGATGAACCAATAGCCACAGGGTAAATACTCTGTGTGCAAATGCATCATACCCCACTCTTTCGTTTTCTGACCTTAAGCATTAGGCAGAATGAACTTACGGTTTAGAGAAGCCTTTGCTATTGAGCCAGGCAGAGACCTCAGCAGAATTGGACTCAAGTGTGAGCGGGATGGCACGAGTGGGGTGACGATCCACTTTGAAGTTGCGTGCTGGCGGCTGCATCTTATTTGCTGTGATCCGTTTCAACAGTTCATCATTCACTTCATCCATGTGCTGAGTGCGGACTGAGAGAGAGAGGTAGAAGAAAGGAGACAGAGAGAGTGAGAGAGAGGGTAAAAGAGATGGTGTTTGGACAATGTAAAACCTTATTGCAGTGTCCTTGTTGGGTGATACCAGCTTTTGATTACAAACATCAGCACCACAGAGTGAAAATATCAGTTCAGTATGAGGCGCTGAGTCTTGGAATGTGCTAATGGAATTCAGTATTAGGAATTATTTCAATACTAAGAACTTTAGTAAGTCTGTACAACTAATATTGAAAATTTGAATCAGTTTTTTATAGCTTCTTGGTGTTTGCAGTTGGTTACGTGTGTATATACACCACATTTCAGCCCCTGCAGAGTGCACCAATGATACCTTTTTTCTGTACTTTGCTTTTAAAAAAAAGTTAGTAGGTGTGGCTTAATCCTGAGTGTGGGGGGCAATCATTTCAGTATTAATGCCACACCCACTTATTTTTAAAAAGCAAAGTACAGAAAAATGATCATTCAGGAACCAGTAATCAAAATCAAAACACTGATATTTCAGTTGTATAGATATCAAGGAAAACAATTGCAATACCCAACCTTACTCTCAAGAGCAACTTTACTTTGTCTGAGGTAATTTATAAAATAACTCAATAATTAATAGAAGACCACACATTTCTCTATTAATTCTCTGAAACCAACTGCCAAGGAGAAAAGAGGAAAAGTCATGAGGTACAGTACCAGTTAAAAGTTATAGCCAGACTCCCATAGAAGGGTTCCTTATTTTGATCGTAATGCTTTACTTTAAAATAAAACTGAAGACATCAAACCATAAAATGGCACTCATGGAATTATATAGCCCACCCTGAAAACCTTAAAGGTGGATAAACAGCTTTCTTAACTTGCAGTGGAGGGTGATATAACAAGACCAATTTCAAATTTTTTGATGAATTTGATTGGTCTGTAAATCATAAATATGCACTAAACTGAAAGCGGTACAAGAGCTTTTAAATTGTGCAAAAAAAAAAAAAAAAGATAACACTTTTGTGCTACAAAGTATATATATCAAAGGTGCAGATATGTCAAAAATATAATAAGATGGAACTGTTAGGTGTAAACCTGTAGAGGTCTTTAGGAAAAGCATCCATTTTTTTGGGAGTGTCTAAACATTTGACTGGTACTGTATATGAGAAGCGTATGGGACTTGTGTACATGTTATTCACCTCAGTCAGAAGTGAGATGAGTTAGACAAAAACAGTACTTTGAGAAATAACATTTTGATCCAGGTGAGAGAGTCAAACAGGACTGAACATGTCAAGGAGAAGTACTTCCAGTTAAGAAGAGATCTGGTTAAGAATCTATGTTTCCTCCTGGGCAGTTTCTGAATATTATAAAATATTAAAATAGGTGCTAAAGAGGCTGTTTATAATTTTTTAAAGATGAGTAACAGAAAGTTTAGCTCCACAAATAAACTCACTGTCTTTATCACGCGGTGATCTTGGTATGTCAAAACTGTCTCCTCTTCCTAAAGAACCAGCGGGAGATGAAGCTTTACGGGGCTACAGGGAGAGGGAGAGAGACAGAATCAGGGATGAGACTGTACTCACAGTGCAGCGACATGAAGGATGGGTTGGTGAGAGAGTCGGAGTTACCTTGCTGTATGCTGAGTCCATGCTGTGAATTTCCTCTGGTGTAACAACATCAAGCATGTTGTAGGGTACATATCCAGCTTGGCCACTCCTGTTCCTCAACTTCCACCACTGCTTATCATCCTCAAGTACCTACACACAAACAGCTTCCAATCAGTGAAGCTCATTTCCAACCTTGCTCCCAACCCAAATCCCAAATAACTCTCTCACTCTTTCACTCGCACTTTCTAACCTCTAAAACCTCATCCTGAAGGACAGAGAGCTCGTTGGCATTGCGGGCAACAAAGTGGTAGCGGATCCTGGCAAATTTCCGGCTGGGGGAAGGTGCCCTGTAGGACCTATATGGGTTAAAGAGAGAAATCCAAAGTCAGTGAAGCACTTCTGTTAACTAACTCATTCTATTTAAGTGCATCTTTCATTAGTAGGTAAGAAATGAACTGATATAGATTCAGAGAAATGTTACTTAACATGAGCCCTACAGTTCAGCCCTACAGTTTGCTCAGACTCACCCATTTGATGACAGGGAGGACTGTGAGCCAAAGAACTGCAAAAGGAAAAAAAGAACAAAATCAAAATGTGCTGGCCTGTGAAATTTAAAGTGGGAAATTATACACTGTAGACTATTCAGAGAGGCGGCTATAACTACTGAAGGAGAATTCTGCCTTTTATTGTTTATAGTTTCTGCATTTTACAATATTAATGTAAACAAATTCATTATGGGAAGTGCTATGTTCTACAGTTCTACAGAAACTGAGTCAGAATCATTTACATTGATGGTGGTAGAAACCGGGCTTCTGAAGTTTACTGTCTCCTTCACACTGAATTTCAGATGCCTGAAATACTACTCTAATATAGTTTTAGGATTTAGGATTTTTAAAAAACAACAGAGAGGCACATGCAGCATGCTCTAGGGTAACACTGCCCCATGTGTAGATTTCCTGTCTGTTTTAGACAGTAAATAAAATGGTCATATTTATGTTTGTGCCCTCTTGTTCTTATCATCATCACTGTGATACAATTCGAGCTTCCTTATAATGAGAAATTTCACATCAAACGCTTAAAATGAGCTTCCAGATCATGCAGAGGTTAAGGGACCATGGGGAATTCTCCATTAGCTGAAAGATGGGAAAAGATCTCACTTCTTCTTTCCTGTACTCTGATGCTGAGGGTGAGACCGGTACAGAACACTCTGTCTCCCATGGTGATGTGCGGAACAGTTCCACTGGAGGCTCCCAGCCATTCCGAAACCTTGGGACATAGAGAGGAGCACACTGCTCCTTCGGCCAGTCAGCTCTGAGAGACGGAGAGATTAGAAAAGAGAGAGAAAGGGAGAGAAAGAGAGAGAAAGAGAGAGAGAGAGAGAGAGAGAGAGAGAGATCCTTCAGAAGCTAGACACATGTTATGACTTTCTAACAGTGACGTTCTACAAGGCTGATGATCTACCTTGTGCCCAATCTTCAGTAGCTACAGATACTGATACCGATACAGATACAGATATTTTCAACGTCCAATGAAAAACGTGCATCTCCAAAATGACAAAGATATTTGATTCCAATTCATTTTGGAGCATTTTTTATTGGTTCATTCATCATGAAACATTTATACAATTAATAGAACAGTTACTGGGCTCAAATGACAAATAACTGTAGGACAGTGATGATAGGGAATTCGTGGGGGTAATATGCCACATAGATTTACAGATGAACTAATGTTCTATATCTGTTATAGTTGGGGAGTTACAGCCAGGTGACCCTATAAGGCTGATGCAAAAACATGTGCATTTATGCAGGTTATGCTGCAATTGAAGATGTGAAAAAACAGTGTCATAAACTACAGCTTTGAAAAATAAACATCATAAATAGAAACATAAGTCCTACATTAGCTGTGTTTGATCATTACACTGAATGAATAAAACAATGACAAGCCCTTGAACTACCCTATCATTGAACTCGTATGCTCTCTCAGACAAAATCACAAACCGAACCACAGAAGTCTTGTGTGTGTGTTACGTCTCTCTCTCTCTCTCTCTCTCTCTCTCTCTCTCTCTCTCTCTCTCTCTCTCTCTCTCTCCCTCTCTCTCTCTCTTTCTCTCTCTTTCTCTCTCTCTCTCTCTCTCTCTCTCTCTCTCTCTCTCTCTCTCTACATTCTGATGCATCTTACTGTATTGTACTAGGACATGCGGGCGCTGTAACTATTCTCTCACTGCATCACCGGCAGGACACATGGTTCAATAAAGTTAATCAGAGAGGGAGTAATATCAGAAAATGTAGTTTTTGTTAAATCAGCTTTTCTCTTGTATATGGTAAGTGACTTCAGGAGTTTGTAGTCTAGCATGGTTTTATATTAATACACCATTAATGAGACCCCTAAATACAGAAAAAGCAAATGTAAGGGTGCTCCAGGATATCATGCTGAGTTGATTTTCTAAGTGAAAACAAGCTGCATGACCTCTACAGAGAGCACACTCCCGCATCTTTTAATGCACTACTGATTATTTGATAAATGTGATTCATTGGAAAGAATAGAACATAAAATGTGGTCTATTATGTCATATTTCCGTTCATATATTAAATTGGATGAAAATAATACTGCACTGAAATATGTTTTATAGCCACACATGATGTACATCACAGGCTGATTATGTGCCTTACCTGTGTCACCTTAAAAGAGCCAAACAAAGCTTCAGCTTCTGAAGGCAGTCAATGAAGCTGTTAGAGTTAATATCCCCTCTAAACCACAGACCAGCAACACACCCAGATCAAAATACTACAGTCAGCCGTAGCACTACCTGGGTCGGGTCCAGCCGTCCCCCAGAATCTCAAAGATGGTCATCTCTTTAGGAGTCAGGTGTCCTCTCAGAAAGTCCACTGCATCTCGAGACAGATGAGGAGAGATGACCGCGCGAGGCAGCTCAGGACCTCCACAGCTCTGCAGCACCTACAGCACAACATTGCACAAACACAGTGAAAATACAGCTGTCGAGTATGAATAAATCAGTGTGTGTGAGTGTTTCTAACACTTACCATCTCCAGGGGCCCAAACAGGAAGTGGACCAGCTCTGGAGCACTGGGGTTCTGAATGTGCTTTTTCAGCTTGGCCTGTAGAGGGAGGACAGAGGCAATAAATACATGCACTGCCTTTTCAATGTGATCAGTGACCAGCACAGTCAGACATTCAGACTATGATTATTTCAGGTTTAGATATTCAGACTGTGATTAATACAGGTTTAGACATTCAGACTGTGATTAATACAGGTTTAGATATTCAGACTGTGATTATTTCAGGTTTAGATATTCAGACTGTGATTATTTCAGGTTTAGATATTCAGACTGTGATTAATACAGGTTTAGATATTCAGACTGTGATTAATACAGGTTTAGACATTCAGACTGTGATTATTTCAGGTTTAGAAATCAGACTGTGATTATTTCAGGTTTAGATATTCAGACTGTGATTAATACAGGTTTAGATATTCAGACTGTGATTAATACAGGTTTAGATATTCAGACTATGATTATTTCAGGTTTAGACATTCAGACTGTGATTAATACAGGTTTAGATATTCAGACTGTGATTAATACAGGTTTAGATAATTAGACTGTGATTATTTCCGGTTTAGATATTCAGACTGTGATTATTTCAGGTTTAGATATTCAGACTGTGATTAATACAGGTTTAGATATTCAGACTGTGATTATTTCAGGTTTAGATATTCAGACTGTGATTAATACAGGTTTAGATATTCAGACTGTGATTATTTCAGGTTTAGATATTCAGACTGTGATTATTTCAGGTTTAGATATTCAGACTATGATTATTTCAGGTTTAGACATTCAGACTGTGATTAATACAGGTTTAGATATTCAGACTGTGATTAATACAGGTTTAGATAATTAGACTGTGATTATTTCAGGTTTAGATATTCAGACTGTGATTATTTCAGGTTTAGACATTCAGACTGTGATTATTTCAGGTTTAGATATTCAGACTATGATTATTTCAGGTTTAGACATTCAGACTGTGATTAATACAGGTTTAGATATTCAGACTATGATTATTTCAGGTTTAGATATTCAGACTGTGATTATTTCAGGTTTAGATATTCAGACTGTGATTATTTCAGGTTTAGACATTCAGACTGTGATTATTTCAGGTTTAGACATTCAGACTGTGATTATTTCACGTTTAGATATTCAGACTTTGATTATTTCAGGTTTAGACATTCAGACTGTGATTAATACAGGTTTAGATATTCAGACTGTGATTATTTCAGGTTTAGACATTCAGACTGTGATTAATACAGGTTTAGATATTCAGACTGTGATTAATACAGGTTTAGATATTCAGACTGTGATTAATACAGGTTTAGATATTCAGACTGTGATTAATACAGGTTTTAACTAACTGTTAACTATGGCATATGTGAAGAGCTTGCACTGTCGAGTTTGAGTGTCTACAGACTTATTGAGGTCTTGGCTGGTGCAGCGCCACAAAACCGCTGGCAGTGATTACAGATAGAGATATTAGCTGCTCCACAATGAGCGTGTGTTTGAGTTGTGGGCGTGACAGTGAGGTAAGAGGAATGAAAGCAGGCCCTGTGTTTCAGCACAGAGAGACGCTCACCAGCAGGTTCAAGGAGAGCTTCAGCTTCTGAAGGCAGTCGACAAACTCCCCCTCAGATGGAGGTTTAGCTCTTAGAGTGAGCATCCCCTCTAAACAGAACCACAGAGCAGCAACACAAGCCATTATCAGAAAGACACATGCCAACGACTAATACGTAAGGCATGTTAAATTGCTAAAGAGAAACATCTAAAGCAACAAACTGAATGAATGTCTGAGAGCAGAGATGAACAGAATAGGAATACCTGCTGGTCCTCTTTTCTTATTTTTCTTGCTGTTTTTGTTGCGCTGGTTGAGCTGGGTGAAGGCTTCTGCTGCTTTTTGTAGCCGGGCCACAAAAAGCTCAATGTCATCCAGAGCACAATTCAGCAGTTGCTAAACAGCACAAACAATGTGAGAAAACCACCTCGATTAGATCATTAGCCCGTGCCACCTTTCACCCAGCTGGTGTTACTCAGTAAAAGGAGCACTCACCACATCCTTCTCAATGCGCTGGGCAAGTTTCTCACTGGACTCTGGGTCCTGCTGACCTGAACCTCGTCTCTCTATATCTAACGGACACAAATGAAGATATTAAACATATATATTCTATCAATAACAGAATAAATGAAGGCAATGATACAATAACACAATATCAGTCATGATAAATCACATCATTGTATTTCTATGGAAATGGTTTATCACTAAACGAGCATATGTAGTACTGTATAAGTGGAATTAGTGCAGCGCAGTTTGTGAGATGTTAATAAAATCACTGTTCTTATAGTTTGAGATCTTATTGTTCTCGCTGCTCTCCTAATTTTTGTTACTTCTGTGAAAACTACAAAACAATTAATCACATAATTTCATATGTGCCAAAATTCAATATACCTAATACACCATGATGTTCAACATACAGGGTATAATAATTACGGGCACTTTAAAATATAGTCCATGCATTTGAGCCACACAAGTCTCGATTTCAGAAGTGATTTTTTTTATTTTTATCCAGAGTAGCTATGGTTTAATGCTAAACTGTCATGGTGTGATCACATGCTATATTTGATGCTTGTACACCTGTTTAATTACTGGTGTATTGCTATCATCTCATACTTTATATGCTGTCTACCGAACCACCCTGTCTCCCACCCTGCTTTAAAACTCTAGGGTTAATCCTAACCCAAAGACATGTTGCCAATAAAACTGTCCAAAAATAGGATTCCAGAAATGAAGACAGCCCTGGGTTTCTCAAAGACACAAATCCCCCAAATGAATAACCATCATCTAAATGATATTCAGAATGATATTCATGTACAATCATATGCGAGAGTTTAAACACCCCTGGGCAAATGATGAAATGATGTCCTCGTTACATTGTAAGTGAAAATAAGTTGAAAGTTCCCCTATATACTTTTATACATTTTAATGCACAGTTAGTATTTGCTGAATTGAACATATTGGAGCTTTTATGTAGAATGTGGCCTGTGCAAAAGATACAGCACGTATGTTTTATTTCATTATGTCAAACTCAGCAAATTCAAAACAATTATGCAATACATAATACAATCCAACCAGCAATCAGCAGAAAATGTCATATTCAGGTGTGCCCTCTCTGTAAAGGGTGTGTTAACAGGGCGTTCAACCATTTGTACATAACTGTACATCAGCCGCCGTTGAATCATCACATTCAGATCAATGCATGGCAACGTGCAGATACATTTATACTGCCTCTAACAAAGTACTATCATGCGCGTCAGTGTTCATTTTTTAATGTGTGGCTCACTTGTCATGTCCATAGCTGCCACGCGACCTTTCCCCGCTGGGGCAAAACCTTTCATTTCTGAGGGCGGGATGATTGTCTCTCGGTGCCGCTTCATCTTCTCCTGGTTCACCCTGGAGGATAAGTGAGATTTTAGAGAAGAGTGTTAAGACTCCCTTACAGTCCACTGAATCAGTACACAAGCATGATTACTACACCATGCTCTGGTCAGACAATGTGGAATGTTGGAAAGGGTAACAGACATGGCTTTGTTGGTATTATGAACTGAAGACTCACTTTAGCGTCTGAGGTCTCATCTTCTTTCCGTGTTTGTTGTCTCCCAGAGCACTATCAATGTCAGCATGCACGATCTCCGCCTGACAAACACACAAATGTCGTTTCTGAATCCAGATACAATCCAGATACTGAGAAGATCTCTTATGCCAGTGCAAAATGCTTAAATCAGGTGAGAGCTTGACAACATCAGGATCAGAACAGCTAGATCCAATCACATTCCCATCGCAAAGACACAGTTACACACTGTTTAAATGGATCCAGATACGGGACACGTTTTAAGGTCAAGTGTAAAGACAGCCAGTGTCCTTCAACAATGTCCAACTCTGGATTTCAGTTCAAGCCTTTACTTGTGTGTTCATGCCTCACCTCCACCTCATCACAGCAGAAGAAGTGTATGTCTGGTTTATGCTGCTCATTGTCCTGGCAGACCAGCAGCAGGATAGACGGGTAGCGTGTCTGTTTCAGTACTGTCTGACTGTGGTGCACTGTGGAAAGAGGGAAGTTCTCCAGTTCCTCCTGATGAAGAAAAAAGGGAGAGCAGAGCCAGAAAGAAATAATTTGTGGATGCAAAAGATAAAAGAAATATTAAACACAGTCTGTGTTTAATACTAATATTACAATATATTTTTATTTAGTCTAATGACTTTTTAATGGCAAAATAAATATGTAGTCGACAGCACTACATATAGAATATATTATACTGTATATGCAGTGCTGTCAACTACATATTTATTTTGCCAGTAAAGTACCATATAACATATATACTAAATGAAAATAAACTTTGATACAGTAAACACTAACTCGACCTTAATGCTGTCTAGTTGAGATGTTTTGAGATCTTTCCTCAATGACAGCTGCGCATACCTGATTTCATTTAATGATGCACTAATGTATATCTATTTAAGCCAGGTAATGAAGGATAAATACTATTAATGCTGGGCCTCTTTCAGACGTTTGGAAACCTAATAAAATCTCATAAAATCACTGCTATTTGTATTATAATATTAGTATTTATTCCAATGTATGTGCTTTTCTTAAATGGCCACTTCCTGCCCAAACAAAATGTCATTTTCTTGACTGCCTAAGTGCTGTAAAGACTCTGAAGATTAAAGGTCTCTGAACTCTTACACCGATACTGACAGAGATGGAAATCAAATCACCAAGCCTGCTCTACAGCCCTAATCACATGATAGAGTCAATGAACATAAACCAAGCCCACAATAAACACCACATTCAGCTGAATCAGTTCTTCACTTTAGAAGATTACACACCGGCAAAGATAACTCCATACAGTTTTTAAGACATTGTGTATGACATACTTATTGCCTAATTCTGATTCAGACCATTGGTGTCTACACAGACAGACATATACACTTACACAAACATTGAGCTCACACACATGAAGCACTCACCATAGAATCACAATCCAGAAGCTTGATGGCCATGTCGGTGACCTGCAGCAGCATCTCTTGGGTCCAGATTTTACCTTTAGAGTCCAGGAGGATCAGCTTCTTCACTGCATCATCTACTGTAGCTATGGAATCGGTCTTGTCCATTATGAAAGTGGAAAGATGCTGAAAAGAGATAATGGTATCTTACTTTGTATTTATCTAAATCAAGGGTAGGGAACTTAGGGGTCAGAGTCTAGCACAGTTTAGTGACCTCCCTGCTCTAACACATTAGCAAAACAAACTGGTAAGTTGATGAGTCAGGTGTGCTGGAGGACTGGAATTCTCCACCTAAAAGGATAAGGTGATTAATGAAGTAGCTGTGTTAAGGTGCATTAGGAAAATGATGGAAAGTTTCAGAAACTCTGGGCAAACAAGTAGACGTAACCATGATTATTCATATACTTGCATTATATATTTATATATACTCAGTTCATTAGATTTCACAGACTTAAGTTTCTATTTTAGTAGAGATTGTTTGTTTGTCTTAAGGCATGTCTGCCCTCAAAGGAAGTTCTCCTCTGTGTTTGGTAATGCAACTAAAGCAGATAAGTAGCTCAGCCAATTTGTTCATATTCATGTATGCTGTATAACTGTGAGTAAGTTAAAAGCCTAGTGCTAACATAGCTAATGGTTTCAGTTAGCTAGCATAAAACTGCTATCAATTCTAAATACCTCATTGTCATAAGGAAGTTTGGAAATATCCATGTATTTATCAGAGGGGTGTCATGGTGATGGTCACACCTTCTCATTGTCTCGATTGTTCAAGGTTCTTTAGCCTTTCTCTTCTAACCATGTAAACAAAGTTCAAAGACTGGAAATTACAGAGAGACAGCATGATTGCAAAATCCTGAATCAACATTTAACAAAGCATAGCTGGAATGTGATATGAAACCACAGCAACAACCTTCTCTAGAGTGAGCCTTTGGCTTTTCATTTTGCGCCCTTGCAGCACACATTTTGCGTGCGGGGGTGTGAGCAGGCGTACGTGCATGAGAGATATACTTCATTAGCAAGATCATATCAAAATGAGCAGGGAAACTGCTACCACCACATCTGACCCATATCTAAGGTTAAACTCCAACAGAGCAGTATTTATTTAAAACATCCTCCATAATTAATAAAAAAACACTGCTCCTGCACAGTAAGTGCCAGAGGGTTTCTCATTACCCACATGCATTAAACATCTAATTTAACCATGCGCACATTTATCAGCATGTCTGATCGAAGGCTCCTTTAAGGCTGAGGAGTTTTCGACAGGCCTTGAAAGACGACTGGAACTCAGTTCGAGTCTAATTGTCCAGGTAATGGAAAGGAAAACAGACAGCCAGGAGGAGGGAGCACTTCAGCCGAAATGCTAACATTGCGGATACTGATTAAAGCAGTAATCAGTGATGTCCTTTTCATTTAAATCTAGCCATGTTAGCATATGATGGTATACGACTGCAGTTATCCAAAGAAACTGAGAAAAATGGACATGGTAGCGCTCTAAAACCATCACCACCAGAAGTTAAACAGAAGACGTGTAGAAGTTAAAACGTCCTTACTAAGAATAAAGGAAAAGAAGCTGCTGGTGTTCTCAGAACAATAAACTGACCATCCCAGAGGCCAGACCTCAACATACACTCATCAGCAGTCAGAAGTAAACAACCAACAGGAATGAAACTTGGTTGGTAGCTCTGTCATTGTGTGACATACGACTTATTCAAGTTTCATGTTCGGCCATGCATGTGACGTAAACAAGTACAGACCTTATTACTGTACCTGACTGACCCAACAGCCACAATAGCAGACACTGAGTGGCAGACGGCTGCAGAACTACACGCATACAGAGCATTATAGCATCATAACACCACTAGCAATGTTTCCAAAGACTGCAACGGTGTGATGGACTCAATATATATTGCCTATAGTCTAATTTTATCATCATTTATTGTTTCTGGTAACCTTTATCTTTCTCCCTAGCACTGCAATCCCACACTTCCTTCTGGGTGCACCTCTTATTTGGATAATGTGTGTATTTAAATGTGTTAGGGAGTACTTTGATAGTGAGAAGGAGAAAATATAACCAACTACTAAAACTAAACTTTGTAGCGTTCCCTGCAAATATCCCTTCAGATTTCTTTGAACAATACTTATACTGTATTAACTCACTACGCAAAATTCAATTAACTCAAAATTTAAGGCAGCCCACACACTAACTTTAAGTTAAAATAACTTTGTTTCTTTACAGCGACTAACGACTGAAAGTTGATTTTATATGTGGATGTTAGGCTTCCTGTCGTGGACAAATTTATATATAGTGTCTGTTTTAGTGGAAATGAATTAAATAAATGGTGATCTCTGACATGTGCATAGAACTGGAGGTGGTGTTATATATAACTGGCGAAATCATATCATGATGGGATTAGCACGTTTTGATGGCTACACTATTTATATAGTTACTATTTATATAGTTAACCTACTGCTCCCTGTTACGAACAGTTGATACTAGCATGAAACTGTGCACAAGTGCTCTATAATAGGAATCAGTACTGAAAGTGATTTGAAATTTAATCTTAAAGCTGATGGTGTGCTTAGCTATATGAAAGAGCACTCAGTACTGATTCCCTGATAGAGAGGAAACCTGATATAGCAGGATCTGTGTGTGGGTGAAGAGAGACCACAGTGTGTGCATGCATGTATAACTCAGAAAGAGAGAGAGGGAGAGAAAGAGAGAGTTACACAACAGTCATTAGAAGAGCGTGTGAGAGCGAGAGACAGAGAGAGTACACAGTTCAAAAGTTTCTTCTGGTCACTCAGCTTAGCGAACTGCCTCCAGTCAGCAGGTAATTGTAACGTTGTTGTTAGAACTGAAATTAAAATCGGCTTGCTCAGTGTAGAACGCCACTGCAGTGCATGTATAGAAATAAGTGGTAAATGTTTCTTGCACCCTGGCACTCTGCTTGGACCTAAAATGGCCCCAGAGAGAGTCAGTGTCATGTATGCCCGTAATCCAAGGACTGGGCTGTAATTATTTTATTGCAATGCCATACCAAAAACTGGAATGTGCTTAAACATTAACTTACAAGTTCATAGTTACTGGAAAAGCCATACGCACTAAACGCCTAACTCCAGCACAGAAACAGAGAGATATATTTAGAAAGGGAGGGAGAGAAGTAAAGAAAAGATAAAAGGAAAAAGCCAGGGCAGGACAAACAAGACTGTCTTACCTGGACATGGTACTGAGATGTCTCCTGCATGATGAAGTTAGAGTTGGAGTACTTCTTACGCTGCTCTGAAGTGGGAACAAACATGTTAATGGAGTTGAAAAAAAATGTGTGATGCAATTCATTTACATCACAATACTTTAATTATGGCGTGGCCTATAGTAAAGATAAAGACAGAAGGGTTTTATTTTTACATAAAAACTTTACTTAAAAAATGTTGTTCCACGTTTTCATGTCAAAACTAAAAACTAAGAAGTTCCTGTCTGTAGGCGGAGCCTTATTCTACCCTTGCCACACACCTGCATTTTAGAGCAGTAAGTGCATCCTTGAAAGTGTGAAAATCAGTGTGTAACATTAAGAACATTTACATTAAGGTACCGGTAGAGATAGATAGAACAGTCTAAACCAATACGCAGGTACTGATACCTGGGGAAAATACTTACACATGTAAAAGTGAAAAGACGAAATAAAAAAAATACTGAACCGAGAAGCTTATGTAATTGTAGTGGATGTTACAACATGTATCTTATACAACAGCATCTATCAACACAGGGACTGGAGTTGTATGGTTTAACTTGTCTAATGTTTATTATTTTGACCTTAAATAAGCTTACAATCTGTGACCACTTCAAAACAATTCCCAAATCTGTATAACCCCTTCATGCATCTGTATTCTTAGATATGTGAATATGCTCAAATGTGCGTAACACTTTTACCACGTGTTAGAAAAGAGTAATAGAGGTACTGTAGTTGCCTGTGGGCTTAATCATTACTTATTATGAGCACTGCAGATGAAAAACAGTGATAGCCAATGTGATTTTCAAGACCAGAGATTCATGATAAATATAATTACAGCAAGCCATTCAACTACAAACAAGACAGGGTCAAAAAAGTAAAAATCTAAATCTTGGACAATGATAATAGATAGAGGGACAGACTAACCTGGATACCACATTTTGAGGTTCAGTGAGGACAGACTAGACACATGGAATCTACCAAACTGCTAAAAGGCAATAAGCTGGAGTAACACACACACACACACACACAGAAACACAGTACACATAAATGAGGAAAAATAGCTTACATAGCTGAGCTCAACACCAAAAGCAACAGTGCCTATGTACTGTAATATACCACAGAATTAAAACTCGCCAAAGCTCAACATGGCCAGTTAATTAGATTTATCAGGACTGTAATGTAATGAATCATTGTTTGTAGTTATGAATTACTATTAAAACACAGCAATATGTACTATTCATTAAACATTTCCAATTAGACCAACAAAACCAGCTTTTGTTTTCTTAACGGTAGGCCATTAAAAACTACAGAAAGCCTTTTTTCCTACCCATCTGACCGCGATCGAATTCAATTTCCCAGCAAAATTCCGCTCAACTGCTCAAGCCCCATTAGTGAGTCCGAATGTTGAGCAGAGCTGCAGACACGGTAACAGGAAGAGCTTCACTGACAAGTCGACAGTATACTTCAATTCACGTTTTTCATGGGGGTCAAAGGTTAAATCTTACATGATCGGCCCAGTTTAACTCTTTAGCTTCCGCCTGGTCTCTTTTAATTTAGCTATATCCCTTGATTTATAACTACCGCTATAAATCAATTTAACAGAGATGGTTTAATACTCACACGCACACACACATAGAAAACCACATACACACTTTGAAACCCAAGGACATGCACAGAAACACACAGACACACACACCCTACCCTTACCCTAACCCTGACCTTAAACTGTCATTTTTGTCTCCCACAATGTGAGTATATTAACAGGTTTTGGCCTCCACAGTGTGGCATAAACCTGGCACACAAACAACAACCACACACAACCTTACTGTTACTACTGTTATTGTTACTAAGGCAGCCAATGAGCTGTGATGTTTCATTCCACTGAAATCTTTCCAAATTGTAGATTGATTTAGTGATGTCCAAGCAGTGGAGCATACCCTACACTAACATTACCCCAACATTACCTTAATGCTAACCCTAATATTACCTTAATACTAACCTCACCCTAACATTAATTTAACACTAACTCTAACCATAAGCTTACACTAATATTATCTTCACACTAACCCTAACTCTACCCTAACATTACCTTAAAACTAACTCTAACCCTAAGCTTAGCCTAACATTACCTTAACACTAACCCTAACCTTATTCCAACATTACCTTAAAACTAACTCTAACCCTAAGCTTACCCTAACATTACCTTAACACTAACCCTAACCTTATTCTAACATTACCTTAAAACTAACTCTGTGTGGTTGTTGTTTGTGTGCCAGGTTTGTGCCACACTGTGGAGGCCAAAACCTGTTAATGCACTCAAACTGTGAAAAATAGGCTAGGGTGAGGTTAAGGTTAGGGCTAGGGTTAAGGTTCGGACTAAGGTTAGGGTAAAGATAAGATTAGAGTTAGGGTAATGTTAGGGTTAGGATAGGGTTAGGGTTAACATTCAGGTGATATGAGGGTATGGTTAAGGTTAGGGTTAAGGTAATGTTAGGGTAAGATTAGCGTTGAGTTAATTGTCAGGTGAGGTTAGGGTTAGTCTTAGTGTTAAGGTAAGGTTAGGGTAAGCTTAGGGTTAGTGTTAGGGTAATGTTAGGGTAAGCTTAGGGTTAGAGTTAGTTTTAAGGTAATGTTAGAATAAGGTTAGGGTTAGTGTTAAGTTAATGTTAGGGTAAGCTTAGGGTTAATGAGTTAATTGTCACCTGACAATTAACTCAACGCTAATCTTACCCTAACATTACCTTAACCCTAACCTTAACCATACCCTCATATCACCTGAATGTTAACCCTAACCCTATCCTAACCCTAACATTACCCTAACCCTAATCTTATCTTTACCCTAACCTTAGTCCGAACCTTAACCCTAGCCCTAACCTTAACCTCACCCTAGCCTATTTTTAACCTTAACCTTTACTCTAACCTTAACCTCGCCCTAAGCCAATGCTGAACCTTAACCCTTAGTCTATGCGTTACTTAACCCTAACTCAATTCTTAAGCCTTAGTACAATCTTACCCTTAACTCTTACCCTATCTATTTCATTATATATATATAGACTTATATATATGTAGACAGAATAGACTTTTATAAAAAGCTTGGTGCCATATTGCTACAATTTTACTATAATGACAGTGTCAAAGAAGGTGGAACATAGCTTGTGGTTGTGTTGTGCAAAAAATTATTTAAATCATTATCATACCATCTTTATACTTTGGCACAAAAACGTTTTGCGAGAAATTTTGTAGGACATTTCCGTTATTAGTAATTACATATATGTGTGGCACAAAGCAAACTTTCTCCTAGGAAACTCTATCTGCAAAGTTATTTCAATGTTTTGTAATGCACAGTAAGGAGACAACTCCATTTTGAAACAGAGAGCGAACTAAGTCATTATTCTTTTTATAAGATGGAATGAAACCATTTTTTCCTACACATAGTATAAACAGGATCAACTTACGAAACTGTTGGGCAGGGAGCACCTTAAGTAAAGTTAAACAACCACAATGAATAGCTCCCATGACAATAGAATTTTTAAAAAATTCAATAATAAAGTGTATGCACCAAAATTAATAAGGTAACACAGAGATACTAATAACTGACTTTCCAGAAGAATGTTTTTTAATTTTATACAAAATATTATATTTTAATATATTTTAATATCATAAGAGATCCATACATGATAACAATGAGGGATAAATTGTGTTTGTATATTAGTTTCCATGCCAATAAACACTTGTTATGGAATGCTGACAATTTTATTGGCAACTTATCTATTTGGTAGTTATATATTAAAAGAAAGGAAGGAAGAAACAGGACTTCCATTCCACATGGCGGAGCTAGCTTTTTAATTTTAAATGTATATTTTAAAGAAGAGACGTACAAAAATGAAACCTTCTTGTAAGTATTCATAACCACAGGTCTTCTGATATTACGCGGTTGATTTTTCTATAAAAAAATGAAACAGCATCTGATCTATAATTTTAACAGCTGTTATCTAAATGCACCGAGAAGAAAAAGATAACCTGGAACTGGACAAGCCTATCAGATGCCTCAATAAAACCTTGGAGTGGCACCAAGGCTTAATTTCACTAAGCAGTTTTACTATTCGAATAGCATTCTCATTGCATTACAAAAGTAATTCCCAAAGCCAGACGTTTCTAAAAATGAAGATGTGAATAGGTGTTCATTGGTATTAAACGCTGTTGTCCCATCATTCCCCAGTGATTTATTACATTTAATGTGATTTAGGTCATGTAATGTCTTCTACAGTAATTAGTGAATTGCATAACTCTTGGCTAACACAGTTAAACTTATTTAGATATCATACCTGCCAACATTAGACTGTGGAATAAGGGCAAATGGCTTCACTAATCAACCCTGCCTCTATCTAATCCTACACCACATATTAATAGCATAAATACAAGAATGTAAAAGTAAAATGACTTTTCCATTTCTTTGACCACAAACAATATCAAGTGCAAACATTGTGACACAGTAAGATGAGTGTGAGTGTGTTGGGTGGAGTGGAGGAAGGTGGGTACACACTGCACAGTGATGACTGATGCATGCCAGGCAGAGTTGTTTGCTCATGCTCAGTTCTATCTTTGGGTTTGTTTGCCAGGTACCATGACACATATCTCATGCTGCAACTAAGAAACAACCTTTTGAGTTGTAACAACAGTGAAACTGGGAAATTACCAGTCAGGAACCCAGCAGGAAAAGTAAGTCAAAGCAGGAAGATTCCTTATTGGCTAGTTGGCACGTATGAGATATTTTAAGAAACTGACCAAGTCATGCTCACTGAACAAAAAATGAGAACAAGGCAAGTTACAAAACGACCTTTGTAACAATCTTCTCCTCCTGTGGATGCTTTGATTTAGCCAGATAGCTGCTATATTCTCTCATGTATTTGCCAGTTTCAGTCTTTAAAAGCACCTTTATCTTGGAATTTATTAAAATAGTGAACAGTAAGCCTATAAAAGTCAGCTTTTTTACATCACAACAAAATACGGTCTATTGCCAAAAGTATTCACTCATGTTTCAACCACCTATCACCAGAACCAAGCAGCTATACATGCAGGCCACTTCGACAGACATTGTAAATGAATGGGTCGCTCTCAGGAGCTCAATGAATTCCAGCATGGTACCGTAATAGGATTCCACCTGTGCAACAAGTACTGTCGTGAAATTTTCTTGCTTCTAAATATTCCACAATCAGCTGTCAGTGGAATTATAACAAAATGGAAGTGACTGGGAACAACAGTAACTCAGCCACCAAGTGGTAGGCCACGTAAAACGACAGAGTGGGGTCAGCGGATGCTAAGGCGCAGAGTGCGCAGAGATTCAATTTTCCAACTTTCAATTGCTACAGACCTCCAAACTTTTTTTAATGGAATGGGTTTCCATGGCCGAGCAGCTGCATCCAGGCCTTACATCACCAAGAGCAATGCAAAGCATCAAATGCAGTGGTGTAAAGCAGACTGTCACTGGACTTTAGAGCAGTGGAGACGTGTTCGGGTTGGGATTTGTCGGGATTTGGAAGTTGCCAGGAGAACTTGTCTAAAGTTTGGTGGAGGGGGGATTATGGTGTGAGGTTGTTTTTCCGGAGTTGAGTTGGCCCCTTAGTTCCTGTGAAAGGACCTCTTAATGCTTCAGTATTCTAAAAGATTTTGAACAATTGTGTGCTTCCAACTCTGTGGGAACAGTTTGGGGATGGCCCCTTACTGTTCCAACATGACTGACCACCAGTGCACAAAGCAACGTCCATAAAGACATAGATGAGCGAGTTTGGTGTAGAAGAACTTGACTGACATCATCCTGATAGAACACCTTTGGGGTGAATTACAGGGGAGACAACGAGCCAAGCCTTCTTGTCCATCATCAGTGTATGACCTCACAAATGTGCTTCTGGAAGAATAATTCCCATAAACACATTCCTAAACCTTGCGGAAAGCCTTCCCAGAAGAGCTGAAGCTGTTATAAATGCAAAATGTGGGCCTACATCATATTAGACCCTTTTGATTACAAATGGGATGTCACTCAAATTTCTATGTGTGTGTGAAAGGGAGATAAGCAAATACTTTTTGAAGAGCTTGAATATGAAGACTAACTTGGAGGTCCTATATGAACCACGTTAATCAGAATGATGCTGAAGTTCCCCCAGCCACCAAATAAGCATTAAAATATAAGAAATTGATCATTATTGTTAGGACTGCATTTAAGCCCATCATTGTTAACTAATGTTATTTGCTCCATAATTATATTTCATGATTAAACAAATAAAACGGCCATGAGAGTCACAATCAGAATGTAGAAAGCTGCCTCAAAATGTATTTTTAAGCAAGTAACCCCTGCAGATCATACTGAACCAGCAGATCTATATAACTCTAGCCCACTCCAAAAATGATCATCCAAAACAAAGCCTGGCGGTAAATAATTTCTGACTCTCCTGGCCCTTCAGATGTTTTCAAATATGTTTAAATGCTTAAAAACGACTTATACATGAAAAATGAGAATGTGTTGGTAAACTGGTTAAACATTGCACAGCAACATGAAATGCAGCTATTAACAACAGACAGATTTATTTAATGGTGTTTTAGCATTATATATTTTACCTTTATATGAATATCATGACATTCAACAAGTGAAGCGACTATTTCTGTACAGAGGAAGAATTATTCAGCCAGGGTCGTCTCCCCATCACCTTGGATAAAAGTACTAGAGCCTCTGTCTTCTCTCATGGTCCCCTTTAAAAACTCTTCTCCAGAAATGGTTTTTGTGTAATCTTGTTCATCATTAGCTAGCCCAGAAGCAAAGTTAGGTTGGCTATCTCCGCTGAGATAATAAAATGTCCCCATTTGTGAACCCTTACAGCATTATTAAATGTGCAAACTACTGAGAAAATTATTTTACCAATGTAAAGCACCAGTCTTATGAGTCTTCTCACTTCTCTGTTACAAGTTTAGTCCACTTAGACCACCATCTTGGATCCTACCCAGTTTTGCAGGTTAAAACTTACTACAGCCCTGTGCCCCATGGCCAAAAGATCCTGTGGTTTCAAGATTAAATGCTGATTGGAAATACAGATCTTTTGACTACAGAACTGCAGGAGTTACACAAGGTGACTGAAACTTCAGACTGAAAATCTCTGCATGCGCTGTTTGAAAACATGTTGTTAGCCAGGCAGTTATTCACTGACTCAGCCAAAGTTACTTGTGAAATCTCTAAAACTAATCATGCTATGATTGGCAATCAGTGTCTGCCCCAAAACACGAACAGGCCATCTGTAATCTAATTTAATTGTTCAAATGCAAGTGACCTACTATATCTTGCCACTGGATTTACTAACTCTGATGCGCTTGAAGCCTGCACTGTCTAGAGAAATATAATTATGTCGATACACACTATTAAAGGGCTGGTATCAGGAACAAACCTTGCCAGAGAAATCCCTAAATTAATTAGTTTGTGTTGTTTCAGAGTCACTATACACACAGTTTCCTTATTTACCAGCTCCAGCTGAGGAGCTCAGTGGCCTGTTTCGGTCTCCTCAGGTTAAGGGGCCAGGGCTAATCATTACCATTAAGCGAGCACATGTTCTAATCAGCAGGCTTACGGGATACTGTATCAAACAAACAATTCCCGCTCTTCCTCCTCCTCTTTCTCTGTTTCTCTCCCACCCACCTGATCACAGAAGGAAATGTTCTCTCACTTCCTGCTCTCCTCCATCTCTCGCTCCACTTGCTCTCCCTCCCTTCTATCTTCCTGTTGGAGTGAAACACTAGGTCTCGCGTTGGGTCCATGTGTGGGCAGCAATGAGAAAGTAGAGCTGTACACATGCCTTATTCATGACTGACATTTACGCCAATCGCTTCACAGCTCACAACGAGAGCCACTTAGGTGGCATATGGGCCGTGTCGGGGCTCGCTGACCATAGCATAGTGCTCCTGTGCTGATCCAGGACCAGTGTCCACTTCACACGTTCTAGCGTTTAAGATGACATGAGAAAATACTGATCTCAGATCAGAATGAATAAAAATAATGAGGTTCCTGTAGAAGCCTGTTCTCTCTCTGGGATTCTTTCCATCTTCTCTGGAGAACAGCCCTATTAATTGAAAGGTAATTGTTAAGGTAATATTTGTAGTTTATTGGCCACATAGCATGCTTATTCATAACTTACTAGGCAGATTTGTGTTGGTGAGTAGAAGAGACATTTGTTCATGACTTGAAATTAATTGTTGTGCATTGTGGGAAGAAAGTTTTTGTAAATTCTTGGCATCCAAAGACACACCCAGTTACTCCATCAAATGAAATGTAGTTCAATTGTGTAATTACTATGTAACTAAACATGTAAGTACAACTAGTTATTATTATAGAATATTATCATAGAAAAATGACAGTAATATCTGATAATGACCTGTAATGACCTTTATGTGTTAAATGAGCATAGACCCACATACATTTGAAAAAGTAGCTGTTCTTTCTGTCACTATCCTCTGTTTTAAATGAGCTTAATCTATAAATCATTTTAGGAGTAAATAACACAGTCATATGCAACAGTTTGGTGGCCTAACTGGCTCAGTGGTATGTTTGTTGATATTAGATATCTTGTTTAACATATCCTCTACAGTAAACACCTATTTGGCTTTTTCTCCATTTTAGTCAACTTAAATTAAGCTTTTATTTAATTTCTATTCTCTGCACAGGACACATTTTATATAATTTTTTTTCTGATATTATAAATTCAGCAAATGAAAATGAATTGTGTTCTAACACGTGCCATAGCGTGTTCTCCATAGAGGATCTGTCACACATTTTCACTTAGAACTTTAGAACATGACCATGTCATGTTCTGTCAGAACAGTTCAGACATGCCCTAGCTTTCTCTGCCTGCATAAGAGCAGCTTTCTGCCGCCTTTCCAGATCATTCCATCTGCTCCCTCAGTCATGCCGTCATAGACTGGCAGGGCTGGTCAGTATGAACCAGCACTGTCCTGAAATGACTGCTGAAGAGCAGGTAACGTTATCTGTCTCACCCCTCGCTTCTCTCTCCAGAGTAGGACGACACTGTTTTCTTTTATGTTGTTGACATTGTGCAAGAAACAACAAGAGTGGCTCTGTTTCACCAAGCTGAATCACCATCTGATCTTATCATATCATAACTTCCATAGATCCATTTATAGATTTAGACAAGCCACTTAGGGCAGCGCAATTATAACCTATAAAACATGTGCTATACCCTATAAAACCAAGAGACACAGGAACAGTATTACGCAAAAGTACGCTGCCATTAAAGTGGTTTAAAACTATTTATTCAGACAGAAGGTGTGTTTTTAGCCAGAAAAGAGCACATAATAAATGCCATTTAGCAAAAGTAACTTTCTTAAGTGATCAGTTTGTTGGTTAGATGAATATAGTCTGTTAAATCAGATTTAAATTTAATGAGGCTAAACTAGACACAGTGGTATGCAAAGGTCTGGTAAAATAACATGTTTTATTGATGTTCTGTATGAAAATTGCATTGTTGTATTGTTGACCCTCATTGTTCCCTCATAAACTGTTACTAAAACATAACATGTGGCCTATGTTAAAGTCATGGCCCATTTTTATGATATTACATTACTAGTAGGTTAAACTGTACACTACAATTTGTAGATAAATGTAGATCTACGGTGACACATCAGTGGGATAGCAGTATGTAAACTGATCATGAAGTGGCGTATGTGGGGGTAACTTGGGAACACCCACACTTGTATAAGTTGTGAGGTGTTATCTTGTGAGTGAGGGTGAACACTGACTAGCGTGCTCATGTCAGGCAAAGTGAATTATTTGGAATTATACGAGACATAATAGAGGGTGCCAGACGGATGAAACATTCTATTTCTGAAGTTGTGCTGCCATTTAACATTCCTCGATCCACAGTATCATGTATGTATCAGGATTAAGTCATAGAAAGCAATGTCCATGCAAACAGTTAAGTGTCTTTGGCAGAAATCACAGCCAAATCAATGCAAATGGCTCCAAACATACATCCCACAGGTCAGTACAGCGTTCATTAGCTTCCATGGGGTATAGGAGCAGAAGACCCAGCAGACACAGCACCTCACCTGGGTTTGTGGATCCTAGAGGACTTGTGATGCGATGAAACCATGGACCTCAGTTGTGAACAACGCATTGTGGGGGCTGGTGGTGGCTCTATACTGGTGAGGGGTGTGTTCTAATGGCATGGGCTGGGTTCACGGGCCCACCTAAAAAACATCCTTGATCTGTACCCACTATATTTCACTGCTCGGCCACCATTTGCAGCTCGTATCCTCACAATAATGAAAAAATTCCAGTAGGATAATGCACCATGCCATATGACCCAAGTTTTTCACAATTGGTTCAAAGAGCTCCGACAGGCTCACCCATCATAAGCCCATAAAAGGCATTCCAGTGTCATGCCTTGATCGAACTCTGTTAATTCACGTTGTCTTGTCATGAACACTGGCCAGTGTTCAACCTTGCTCACAAGATAACACCTCACAACTTACACAGGTGTGGTCATTTCACCCATACTGGTTTGCCATTACTTTTGGTATGCCAGTGCATTTAAGTGTGTTCCCTGGAGAGGACGTCTGGGCTTCCTCTGATTTTACGAAATTGATAGACACAAAGTTCAAATGTGTGGTTTATAAAGTCAATTATATACAGACAAATTGCTTTTCATAAACTGGAAACATAACTTTGCACAGTACTGCATATTCCACGAATAAAAAAGCAAAGCAGTAATCACACTTTTACATCTAAGCCCGCTGAATATAATCCACACCTAATTTTGTTACCATGGTGAATACACCTGTTCTAAAAGCTCCTGTAGAGGCCCATCAGTTACAAGCTTCAAAAGCAGTGAGGTTACCATGCCAACATGCTACAGGGTGCCTGCTGGACGCAGGAAATGAAGAGCCCATGTGGTCAGTGCCATCTGCCCCACACCAACAACCATCTCCAAATAACCCACATGGGCCAACGCAACCCGAATGGGCACAATATGCCAGGCCCACCACACAGAGTTTCCACAGAGCTTAGCTCACAAACGCACATATGCAGTCTCATGTGAGAAGCAAAAGCTGGAGAAACATCTCAAACAAGAAAAAAAGAAACACCTAAACACCAGCAATTCCATCACCTAAACCAGGAGATGAAGCGAACGCAGAGGGAAAGCGGAAGACTGAGATTACAGAAGAAGATAAAGATAAAACTGAGTTACTGTGCATGAGAAATGTTTTGATCCAGTCGCTGCGTCTTATTTGCGTTCACTCCACCTTAGGAGACAACCAGCTGCTCCGACCATAGCAATCTCTGTGGGTTCAAACTGGCCCTTTCTCTCCCTCACTCATCCTCTCTCTCGTTCTCTCTGATTGCTCAGATAAGCCTGTGCGTATAAGGCAGGTAAGAAGCCCACGGGCTCATTTGCATGGCTGGACTGCATTTAAGCCGAGGCTGAGTGACAGTGTAAAATTTTGCATAGCAGGGCAAAGAGGATGTTTGCAAAGAGTGAGAGGAGAGATTAAGCAAAGCACGCAGTTCCTATGGTTCTACAACCATGAAAACAAACAAAAAAACACTGGGAAAATCACAGAGAAAGCAGTGCTGAATCACATACACCACTTCAGCTATGAAGACGGCATCATAGTTTCACTGATTCGTGGTTATTAAAGGATATAAAGGCGAAACAGTAAGAAGTATGTGTTAAAAATTACAGCCATAGTAAATGCAAATATAATCAAGCATGTTAATGATATCACATCCTCATTCTGGCCTTCACAGAAACGGCTAAAAGCCTTACATGTTTTCGTATTTATTCTGACAAGTGCTGAACAACAGATTGCTGCAAAAACGACACATGACTAAGGGAACACCACCGTAAAAAAAAAAACAAGAATCCATGATTTATCTCTTTACTATGTAGAACTGCTGGATTGCTTGCTCTCAGCAGCTAGATAGACAGAAGCAATGTTTGCCTGTATTTTAAATACTGTACTGACGGTCCTCAGACAGCTGCATGCACATTAGAGGCACCATGCATTGGTTTTGTCCCAACAGTGTCTATAGTGCAGCTATACATATACATACATGCATCTACATGTAGTGTGAGATGAAGGCACATTCATCAGCCACCCATTGTGCCATCTTTTAGTGACCATCTGTCACAACAAAAAACAAGTTATTTTTTCCCCTCCCTTTCTCTCTCTCTCTCTCTCTCTCTCTCTCTCTCCCTCTCTCTCTTGCTCTCTCTCTCTCTCCCTCTCTCTCTTTCTCTCCTCTTTTCTGAAAGGATCAGTGGGACGCTGTGGTTTTCTTTTCTCCTTTGTGTGTTAGTATACAGACTGCTGACCCACAGCCATTTAAGATGTATAGTTGGTTCTGAGATGGCAGGAACACATGCCTCCTCCTGCACACACCCTCTCTCAAAGCCTCTTTTATACACCTCTAAAACAGGACCATACACACACACACACAACTTCTTCCACATACTCATAACAGACACACCCAGACTGGGACAGAAGGGGACTGTGCACATTCAGACACACACGCACACAAACTCTACACAGACATTAGTTAACACTGAGGCTCCAGTGAATGATTACCATGACAGAATTATAAGGCAGATTTTACAATGAAAGTATGTGAAAAGTGCAATAACAGTTTCCATGGCAGTGCTTCCAAAACACAGTGCATTGCAAAAGTCCGAGACCACCTTCTATTAATTTAGTTATTTCAGTCACAAAGAAGTGACAGTATTTTTGTATATATACATACATACGGTATATAGCAGAATAACAAATATGTCCCTGAACAACTAAATATGAAATTTTTTCAGCATTTAGTGTGTCACTTTTTTTATTCCAGCTTTCTGGTTTTCAATTAAGTCTGCAGGCCTCAAAGTGTCCTTAATTTAAATACGATTAATGTACTCAAAGTGTTCTAGTTTTGATATACTGACTGTCTACTTAGTATGCTAAATATATAGCTTTAGTGCTATTTAAATACACTTAAATAGAACTAATAGCACTTAACTGTGCTATTTTGAAACACCATTAAGCTTCACTAAAATATATTCATGTAAGTGCATATTAATTTACATATTTCTAGTACATTAAAGTATACAGAATTTTTGGTCTGAGAGGGCAAATTAATATACTTACATTAAATACACTGAAACACTACTGATATATATATATATATACTTGTATATAACTCAGAAAATAATAATGTAACTGAAATGTACCTGCTGACATTAAAGTTAATTAAAATTAATTAAAATATACTGTATATGAAACTGATCTTTATGGACTGTTTAACTGATGGTGACAGTTCTGGTGGTCCACCAGGCCTTGCGCTGTTAGGAGACCTATTTACACATTTGACTTTGCGCTTCCTTATAGAAGCGGAATATCTTATATCTTATCTTTTCAGAAATATCTCCTGAAAATGAATAACTTTGACTGACTTTTGCACAGCACTGTACATGTCCAAAAGCCACTGGGATTTCACTTCTCTGTATCTCTCGCCATTGATAAAAATGTTCAACTCTGCATTAAACCAAGCTCCCATTCAGGGTATCATTTCGATATATTCGTCATTTTTTCTTTCTGTGTCTACCTTTCTCTCTCTATATCTGTCTTCTCTCTTCCTCTTTCTCCCACTCACCCCCACTCCCTCTCATTTCCTGGCACACGCATTTGAATAGCAAATGACAATTGTTATGGTTTGGCGCAATCTCAGTGCAGACATATCAGTCTCAGTTTCTCTGTATGTTAACAGCCGTGAGAGTCATGTAAATCACACATACTAACACTGTCTTTAAAACTGTGGACAGACGAGAAAATATATATACAAATACCTACACAACAAGCATACGGTGCGCAAGGACGTCCTGATCCCGCACCAAATCAAATGTTTAAGGGGTCAGTGTGGAAGGCACTTTGAAAGGCCGCATTATGTAATGATGGATTCAGTGTTATGCAAGCTTTGAGTACTGAATGAATAATTATACACTATGCAAATTTCAGTATCTCAACAGCAGATACCAGTCATGCACATTTAAAATGCATGTAGAAATTTTAGTGGAAGAAAAAATATACTTAAGATGAATCGGTTATTTATGTTGGGCCACTTCTGTTCACAAACTCATTATCACATGGTCACAGAATGTAAAACTGAGCTCTTATTTTCAACTATGTGAAACCCTACAACCCAGCTGTGTACACAGTACACAACCCTGCATGCAAACACATTTATACACATAGATTCCCATCTCTGACTTACCGTACAGGGCCTTGGCGCTGATCTTGCTGTCAGATCTGGCCACCCCACTGCAGAAAGAGGAAGAGGATGAGGGAAGATGACTTCGGCTCTTCATCCTTTAAACTGCTCTGGCTATCCAAACGCACTTTAATCCAGCACTGAAGTGCCAGTTAGCATTAAAATCAATGTAGGTTTACTCACAGATCCACTGCTCTTACAGAGTTTCAGTTTAGTGACACAGTGTGGCTACACTGGACAGGACTGGCTAAGATTATCTACAGGTTCTGTTCTCAGAGCATATGGGAATAAGGAGGGGGTAGCCAAAGAGCAAGAGAGAGAGAATGAGAGAGGGAGAGAGAGACTGAGACTGTGTCCAGCAGGGAAGGCAAAGCAAACATTCCCTCACAGAGCTGCTCTGTCAACTGAGACCCTGACACACACACACACGTACACGCCTGCCCAAACATTCACTGGTTAGTGATTTTTTTCATGTGTAACTCATTTGCGACTGTCTGTGACGATGCCATACTCACTTCTCCTGCCTAATCGGGAGTCCATTGAGACTCATGTTCTACGACATCCACCTGAAAAACAGAGAGAGGTAAGGGGAATCAGTAGGAAGTTCAAAAATCGTCGTACAACAAAGACACCAACATCTGACCCAGCATTCTAATTACTGGTGGCGTGACTGTTATATTCTAGCTGATAGCTGACTGTCATACAGTCATATGTTGATTTACTATGTGAAATTAGATGAACACTTCCCAAGACGTGTTACTTGATACTTGGGGAACATACCAAATGGTCAGGTAGGGAGAAATAGATATTTGCTGCAAGTGTTCTTAGCAAGAAGCAAGAAGGCAATCGCTTGGAAAAGGCCCCAGCCAGACCCGTTGACAGCCAAACAATAGGAAAAGTTGGCTTATAAAATGGAAAACATAATGTCACATATACTGTTGTGGTCTTACTGCAAGGGGTTTGAGCAGTTTAAATAAATTACTGAGTGGATTGGTTTTATGTTTTCCTAAAGTACAAGCCAAAAAGCAGTTTTACTTAAATAACAGTATATCTATTGCCTCCTTGTTGACAAGACATACAATAATAGCAACACAGACACACCTGAAGAGTGAATGAAGTACACTTGCAAGTGTACACTGTGATTCTGACTCAAAGCAAATTATACTTAAAATTGGATAAATAATCCAAACAATAAAAAAAATCCATGCTTCAACCAGCGCCATTAGTTGTGTGCTTGGTATAAAGTAAGTAACGTTAAATACTTCTCATCACTTAAAACTTAAGTATATCAAAACCTCATTTTTGCATGTCAGATAACTTTGTAAGAGTGTAATTGTTGAAATACACTGGGTTTTAAATACAAAGTCATAGCTTGCTTTCCTTATGGTCAGCTAGCTAGCTAAGCTAATTTAGCTCCCATTTCCCAAAAGTTGGAAGGTTGTGCTTCTTGGTACTAAAGCTAAACCTACTGAGAAGTGCTATATATATATATATATAAATATGTTCTCCTCTGACTAAACCTATGTTTGTTAGCTAGCTACGACTTCCATTTAAGCTAACTATACATGCTAGCAAGTAAACTGGATGTGTGGATAAAGACCGGGTCTGGATATATATAGTCTGGAGAGGTTTTGTTAGTAGGCTAAATAGAGCAGAGACTTTAAACTTAAGACCTAATTATTTTCACTGACATGTTTGTTTATTATTACTGCTCTGTTCATGTCACATCACAACTGTTGAGAACTGTGATCATTTTTGATTTCAATAAATGCAGATGTTGTTTGACGTCCGATAATTGATTTATGTGAGTGGTAAGTAAGTGGAATTATATTTTAAAAAATACAACCGAAACAATAATTAAGGCAACAGTTTGCATGGATCTTTCCATGTTGGTAGAACTTAAAAAAATTAGTTAGAACAACTTAAATTCATACTTATTTTGACTGTGTTTAGTTGTATTTATTACGAAACCTGAATAGAATCAACTTAATATTTTGAGTTATTTAAAGTTAATTTAACTCAAAAAGATCCATAAAAACTGTTGCTTAAGTTATTTCAATGCCTCATTTTTTTACAGTATATATGCTAACATTAGCTTAGCTATCTTGCTAACAAATCAACAAACACTCTCCTAAATGTGTTACAACAGCCAGTTAAACATTAAAAGTAGATCTTTTGTTGGTTTCATGAGACCCATAACCCATAACCAGTTTCTAACAGCCTTTTATTTCTGTTCATTAGTTTCAAGCCAACTGATAAAAAACATGCACCCATTTCATATTCTACTTGTGAACCAGTATGACCATGAAACGTTACAGCGGAGTAACGATTATCCCAAATAATTTTAATTGTGCGGTTATGTAGTTATAGTGACAGGCCTATATACATCTAAGCGTGGTCTCAACTTCATCTCAATATTACACAATGCCTCAACTCATCCACTAACTTCACGTTTTTCTCAACAGTCACAACAATCCTTTGTCTGCCTCTATCTCTCTTTCCGACATTTCTTCACTATGGTGTGGCCAGTCTGACCAAAATGAATAATTCAGCTGAGACTCAGCCCATGGCGTCTGACTAAACCATACACTAACTGAACTGTTCAGACCAATCAGCCAAATACTTGCAGCCAGTTTCTGTAAAAAACAATACTTTATGCATCCTATATAGCTTCCTATATTCCTATACTATATACCTTCCACTCACTCCTTAAGACAAGGTTATACATTACATCATTGCTCTACACTTTACACTGCAGCTCTACAACTACAAATAGCTCTGCAACTATATACTCTAATAAGACCTTAACATGAAACACTCTCTGTTGTTGCAACAATTGATGCTTTGCCACAGTTCCTCAATTCTATGTCCTGGAAAAAGGGTAATGATACCATTTAAACCATTTCAGACACTGCTATAAGGTAGAAGGCATTTCAAATATTCATGAAAAGAGGTCTGAAGAACAGAAAGCAGACAGTGAGTAGCCGTGTGTGATTGTGTGTCCAAGCGTGTGAAATAGACAAGCCTCGTTACACATTCACGTCCACTTACATAATCCGCCATATCAGTCAGGGACTCTTTATCTCCCAGTGTAAGGTTTATCTGTACCGGTGTCTGCTGTTATTAGTGTATTATTAATTGGTGTTAAGTCGTAGAAGATTGGGTATCCGCAGGATTTTAAGTGTTACAGCTGGATGATTCTATAACAAAGATCCTGCTTAACACTACCTAAAAAAAACTCAGTGCATGTCAATCAGAATGGTGATCCTGGGCTACTCATTAATGAATAGAACTTAAGGCATGCATAACACTATTGTGTGATCCAGTTGTATGTGAGACAGAGGTGAAACAACAGTACATAAGGGATTAAACTCAGCATATCTTCTTCTACTTGCTATCTTCAGCCAAGTGTGTGCATGACCACTTCCTCTTTAAACTTTTATTTAAGCACAGCCATCTTCTACCTGCTATAGTTGTCACATTCTGGCACCTGAGCACGTAAGCAGCAGGTGAGAGGTGTAATTCATCTGGCTAACACTGCTGTAACCTTGATTTCCAGCAACCAGTAGAGCCTGCCTTAATCACCATTAACAATGAGGAGCAAGAAAAGTAATTTCTAAAATGAGGCTATTAAAGAGTAATATTAAAGCTATTAGGAAAGATTGGATGCACTAAATTAATTAATAGGATTACAATGCTATTCGGAAAGAAGATAAAGGTTACCAGGAACAATAAATGATGATAAATTTAGACTGATATGAATGTTGAGTTGTAGAGGTTCCTACTTATGTGCTGTGATAATCCACCCCATGCAGCTGATTCATCTTGGCGCTTACCCCGGTGCCTCTGAACACAGATTTATTGCTCATGACTGAAGATGACCCGCTGCCCATCTGAATCACTCCATGAAAATCTGGCACAAAACTTAAACCATTTGCATGTCTCATGAGGTCAAACCTACCCACCAAGTTTCATTCCTGTCAGTTGATTCCTTCTGGGTGCAGCTATTTGTGCAGTTATTCTGTCACTGATGAGGGTGTATGTGTGTGTAATAAAATAGAGAGATACAGAACTGTGCCAGAAGTCCCAGATCATTTGCATCCATTTGGATTATTGTGGTTTTGGTTAACATGGTTTTCCATAATATGGCCCCTCTCATTATGCATTATCCCATTACTATTACAGTGCTACTGAACCTCTTTAGTAGAAAGCTATTTACAATGCACATGATGCAGAGGCACTGTTCCATCTGCAAGAGAAATCAGAAACTTCACACTAACTTTATTCAGCTATCAAAACACACACCCACACACAATAGTTCTGAATAGGTATAGGTTAGTTCTCAACACATTTGTTCTGTTTGTATCCTAATATACAGCATGCGTTTACCCTTTATTACTGTTGTCTTAATAAATACATTAAATACAACTATCTATGGCTATCTCTGACCTCACTATCGGGAATTTGCATGCTCGAATCCTGACTTTTACACATCAGGATACAGGTTATCAAAACTGGCCAGTAAATCAGGCAACTGATATTGGATGGGGACTGTAACAAAAGTGGGTACAGATATTATGCAATAGACAGAAGGGATTTTGAAGTACCGCTCAAAAATGAAATGCATAACTGGCAAAAAGCAGCTTGCTGTAGGACCATATTTCTTCATTTTAGGTTCAACAATGTTCATTAAAGCTCTAATCATAAACCACTGCGAACAGTAAGCCAGATTTACTCCTGTTACAACATTAATACTAAAGCTAGCAGGCTGTACCCACTGTAAAGCTTAATATTCACCATGAGTGCTCTACTGGCAAACACAGAGCTAGGCCTGTGAGATATGTCCTGAACTGAACAACAGAAGTCCACCTACAAGGGAACATAGTTAGATAACCCTTCTGAACCTGCAGTTCAGAAGCTGCACTAATAGAAAAGATGTGGGAAGTTGGAGCGCTGAGGCTCCCCTAGTTTGTCAGTTGTATGTCAACAATATGATTGGTCGCTGCTCAGCTCGAATGCATTCTTATTTACTATGTTCGTTCCAGAACAAGAAAGAGTAGGTGTGCATTAGTGGCTTGATTTGTTAGTGTATGCTGTGCAGTATATTTCTGCAACATTTCAGCCTGACGAATGTCTGACGTTTTAATAGGATAAATTATAGAATAGCATCTAATAAAGAAGCAAATGAATTTACATCACATCACTGCACCCCAACTTCCAGCATGCCATCTGCTTTAGCACACCGGTTTCCTACATCCCTGCTAAATTACTGCAGCATCTGAAATGCAAAAACAGCCATAGAGGATTATAACTAACCTTGTTGTAAGTTAACTTCTGTTGTTCTGTTCAGGACTGCCTTGAACTAAATTCAAGTTAGCGCTGGACATACCTCAAAGGATATAACACATGGTGATGGGTCTCATTCGCCCTTGCTGTTTCAAGGTTTAAATACAAGTGCATTATAGTACTGTAATACTCACAGAGCTTACATACATGAACGTTTTTACTGAATACAAACAAACTAAAAACTACAGACATGCATTTTTGGCTTTGCAGAAATCTTCAGAGGACCCTCAGAGGTACGGTATTTTCTTCTGTAATGTATCTTTAATCAGACTGGCCTAGAAAATCAGAAAGGACGGTTTTAAACTCAACCCTAAGGCATCTGCATAAGGCTGTGGACACAGGTTGATTTTTGGGTCGATTCTGGGGAACCTCTTTCACAACGGTCTCTTTTATAGCTGCCTTGTTTAGGTTCCACCATGACTGTTTTTTTTTCCATGCATCACTCCACCCTTTCTGTTTTCCATTCCAGTTTGTAGTTATTTTACTGCCTGTGGTGTCTTAGAAAACGTTATGGGGAGAATTACTGTGAGAGAATGAGTGAATGTGCGTAAAGGTTGGATAAATGACGGTATACTTTGCGCTCTCTGATTGCGCACAACAACTAGCAGCTCTGCTTCTCGTGTAACAGGTGGACTGATACAGGTTAATAGTTAATGGCACAGGTACCTGAAAGAATGTTCTGTTCTTTCAGTTATAAAACCATAAGCTGTAAAGATCAATTCGATGATGCTCTATAACTATAAAACACTTAACTTTGTAACAGCCTCTGGTCAGAACAGAGGGACTGACGTTGATTCAGAATAGCGCTTACGCTTCAGCTTTCAGTTTTCATCTGCATACGCAAGATTTGCTGTTATCACTCTCTCTGTTGGTTTAAGGGGCCCATATCTTACATTCAGTCTTTTCCACAGTGCTCACTAATGACTTTCATTTAACTTCAACATGACCTTTTTTAGCTCCATTTATCCCTTAGAATTTAACTGGCTGGTTTTGTTACTGTTCCTTTAATGCTGATATATGTAAATGACCTCTGTTGCTACTGGCTGCATGTGTCACAATTCATTCAAAAAGCAGTCCAGACTAAAATGCTCCTTGTAGAGAGGCAGGTAAATCACTGTTGTTGGAACAAAACCTGGTACCTAAAAAAAAAAAAACTTTTAATACAAATCAGTGCAACTAGAACATTTTCCAAGTAACTGTTGGTAACTTTTGGTCCACTTACACACAATATGAAGGGCAACAGGTATCCTCAAATTATGTCAAAAACTGCATTGGCTGATTTCCATATATGGGCTGTGGAGTAAACTATATGTTATGAAACTATGTGTTTAAATACGTTTCAAACTCTCTTAAACTAAAAAAGGAAAAAATAGTTTTCCTTGATACAGACTCAATCAATAATTTCAAAAGTACAAACATTTTTGGAGATTTACTCTCTGTTAGGCTCTGTTTAGGCTGTCTCACATTTTATGTAGCAGACAAATTTCCAACATGAGAACGCAAGGCACTCTTCAAAATAAAAGTGCTAAAAAGGTGATATAGAGTGATACTGTAGAAGAACCACTTTCAGTTTCCATAAAGAACCTTTCAGCAAAGTCATTCGGAGTGTTTTATAAATGGTTAATTGTAGAGAAACTTACTAACACTGATTTTGTTCTGGGGTGTAAGTCATGACCCTTTTATTTACCAGCCAAAATCGGCAGTGAACCTTGCTATTGTTGTAAAAGGTACTGTGGGTGAGGGTAAGATGGTAGGCGTTAAATCTGAGTTTTGTTTCGGGACTCTCGTGCACCACTCTACACACACCTAAATATCTTTTAGTCTAAACTGTCTTAAAGCCAACATGAATGTCTCATCAGGCATCAGATGGGACAATTATGATCATACCAGGTTAGCATTTTCTATCAGCATCACTGTGAACATTCTGACAGCTTACGTTTCTTTAGAGCAGAGAATTAGACATCAAACCGGTCCAAAAGACTGCGTTCACATCTTGACCAGTTTTATGCAGATATTTAGAAAACTGGTAGATTGGTGGAATATCCCATTAAGAGTGTAGTTAACCTGAATAATTATATAAGGCTGAGAGAGGTAACCCAGTCTAAGCTCTTTGTGAAGCACTTAAGGGAGTTTTAATAGATGTACATATTGAGATGCTTTGTTTTGCACTTATGGTGCTGCTATCAAGGTATGAATGCTGACTTGGTGTTGCTAGGTAGTGCTCTTACGCTGTATTTAACTCTGTATTCACTTTTCTAGGTATTAACACTGGCAGCGTCTGAGCTCAAGCTGAGTTTTAGACACCATACTAGCTAGGAAAGATTTATATATATTTATCATTGCACATACTGTATACAGAGCTAAAAATATTAACACCTGTGAGAAACAAGTCAAACCATAATAGCAACACTTGAGACAGAACTGAGAAAAAAGTCAGGCAGACAAAAGTTTAGTTTCAATGTCCCTCGTGACATGAGGTACATAAGCAATGAAGCGTTTATTGCTCAAATTCAGGTCAGAAAGAACCTGACTGCTCTATTTCTCACTATGTGAAATAAGTCATAATCATGACTTAAGTTAAACGGCTATTGTTGCTAATATGGGTGTCACTGAGTTTACAGTTTGGGTGTAGTTTGTAATTATACAGGATACCGTCTCCGTCTACTTAGCACAATGTCATGTAATGTTACCATTTTAAAGGTTTTCTTTATTTATTCATCCAAGACAAGAAATGTAGGAACCCTTATTCTTAAGGGCCTGTACTTTTATTAAACAGCACACAGCTCAACCAGATCTCTACATAAACAAACCGTGTGCAGACCAGGTATTTAAAGCCCTCTTGAGTGCACAACAATGGCGGAGAGCTATGAGATGTCTGATGAGTAACATACTAAATATTGGACAAAGAGGAAATTCTGCCTCAACTCACTTTTCTGTGTCTGTTTGATTTGCCAGCAGAAAATAAGTGTACTTGTAATTTAAACATCCCTTTTCCTTAAAATAGAAGCTCTAATCCCATTGTGCTGCAGGCAAAGGCAATTATATTGCACTCCGTGCCAACAGGTGAACACACCTGCAATTAGATCACCTACTATTAGTCAGGGTGATTAAAACCCTATCTGAATGGAGCAGATCTGCGCGTGTGTACGTGTCAATTGACGGGCAAAGTCTACAATCAAGAATGTAACATCACCAACACATTTAAAACCAAAGAGCTTTACACTGAAAGAAAGATTTCCACCCTCTGTCCACTGCTTTTTCACACAAAGCATACGTACATTAGCACCGTCCAACAGTTTAACAGCTGCTGAACTCTAAATAATAAATGCCTTTTAGGCTTGAATTTAAAAACAGACAAAGATGGGGCATTAACAGCAGTTGGGAAAGCATTTCAAAGCGGAAAAAACAACAACCCTGGGAAGGATAGGCTGTGGAATGGTTCAAATTGATTAGGAAGCAGACCTTGAGGACTTATACATATAAAGCATGTCCAAGACTGGAGTACTGTGGAGTAACGAGTAATGTGTGTGTGTCTTCGCACCATTTTGTAAATAAGAGCTGCTTTATTAATTCCAAAACCCCGTGCATTACAGTAATCCGATCTAGATGTACAGATGAAGGCATGAATTCCTTATTCAGATCTAAAGAATTAAGAAATTATTTAATTTTCTGGAGATCACTGTCTTTGATCACTGCATTTACTTGCCTGTCAAACTGATTTTAATTCTGAATAAAAAATAATTCTGAGTTTTTTTAAACTAGGGTTTATAAAGTGATTAAATAGACAGAGTCTTTCCTTAAAATCTTGGATAAACTGGAGGGAACAAACACTACCTCTCACAAAACTTCTGTTTTCTAGCCATTCCTTTTGAAGAAAGCTGTGGGTGATCCAGTTCTTAATGACCATGATACACTCACTGAGCCTCCCTACAGAGTAATGATTTACAGGGTTCAAAGGTAAATACAGTCGTAGATCATCTGCATAACAGTGAAATGAAGAATTTTAACAAGGGGGAGCATACATGTCTAAAAAAGAACAGGGCCCAAAACAGATCCGTGTGGAATCCCAGATGTCATAGCTGCCGAAGCAGAGAAGTGTTCGCCAATGTCAACCGAAAGGTTTCTTTGTATACTGTAAAGGTTCTTTATCTTCAAATATGAGATATACCTATTCAGAGCCAAACTCTTGACTCCAGCACAGTGTTCTAAACACTCACGGTCAACTGTGTCAAATTCAGCACACCAGGCCAACAAAACCAGGACAGAACAATCACCAGAATCCGCATTATGTAAAAGGTCATTAGTAGCTTTTAAAAGGCCAGTACTGTGCTGTGAAACACACTAAAGACTAATTAAAATGTCTCATAAATGTTGCTGTTGTCAAGGATAGATTAAAATGATGAAGTCTTGGTACAGGCCTTTAGTATCTCAGAACCTCCATATCTAGGTTACACTTTTTAAAGAAGAGCTGGACAAGTGCAGCAACTGTGCTGGAACCTAACCCTGCACTTAGAATTGACAAACATTTATAGTACCACTTGTATCAAAATGTCGTTAATTAACCATGATGGGAGAACATCGTGAGCAGAGGTAGAGGACTACAGTGTCAGGTAACTAAAACACAGAAAGTGGCTCAACTTTCTCGAATGTTGGTATATCTAGCTGATTGGCTAACAGCCCAGTCACAGAAATGGATATATGAGCTCTGATAATTTCAACCTTAGCCAGGAAGAAATCCTTGCTAGGGATGCCTCAGGAACATCACATGGAAGAGGATGAACATTAAACAGACAGAGCACTAACAGATCTAACAGCATTCTGAAATCTACATTTCATTCTACATGAAACATGATGTAGGAATCTCAAACTATGCTAACAGCCTATCTGTCAGGAAAAAGACTCCGGATCGACGTTTGCAGAGTTTTAAAAACAAAGCAGATTTATTATAAAAACACAGGCTAAGCAACAATGACAAACCAGGCCAAGAGAAAGAAGAAAGAGTAGTCAGGGACAGGCACAGGTCGGACACAGGAGAAAGCAGTCCGCGAAGGCAAGCAAGTTAAAGGGAAAAGCTTAAGAGAGGTAGATAAAGCCGAGCAGAGTTCAGAGACCAGATAATAGACATAAACCGATAAAGGGGAGTAACAAAAGGGATAGTCAAGAACCAGAAGAGAGTCAGAACCAGAATAGCATACAAGAAAGTAGAACGCTCAGAATTGCTACAAGGTAGGCAAAGCTTTGCGAAGAGCATCTGGGAACCCGGACTATAAATACAAACGATTTTAAAAAAAGATAAAAAAAAGATTTAGGTCAGCTGACTAAAACTCAGGTGATCGCGAACGAATTGGCACGTCCACGCGCGAGCACATGGAGCTGACGTCATCAAGCCATGTCCTCTGGGAAGTGGAGTTCGGGAGAGTGGTAGGAGCAGGAAAGCCCGGAAGCGTGACACTATCCTTCTTCCATTTGCAGTCAGGCTTCTTGTATTCTTCCTTAGCAGTCCTAATAGGACTAAATCATTCAACCAAGGTAGAGATTTAAATCTGGAATGTCTCATTCAAAGAGGGGCAACCAAATCCAGCATAGCCGCACAGGAAGACTGAAATAAAAGCAGTTTGGTCCTTAATGTCCAAATAAGGAGCAGTGGAGGAGAAAGAGTTTCTATAGGTAAGAGTAAACTGAGTAGCTGTAGAGGGGCCAGGCTTTCTAGAAGGATGTTCTGGAGCTATGATTGCTACAAGTTGTGAAGCCATATACAGTCATTTACATGTTTAATAAATCCAAAGAGTCCAACAGGTGGTTCATTTCACTGCTATAGGGGCAGCACGTATGGATGTTAAAGTCCCCTAGACTCAATATCCGGTCAGACAGTAACTGAGGATAAAAGGTCAGAAAATTCCTTAATAAAGTCTATATGTGTTTTAGATGGCCCGTAGATAAGAACGCCTACCGTCTGGACCACCAACACATCTTTAAAAATAAGCAACTTAAAGCCGTGCATTGCGGCATGGTAAGTGATGGATACATGCTAAGTGACGGTGGAAGTCCGCGGATGAAAAAAATTCTCTCAGCTGGATCATATGGTGAGCAAAGCTTCACATTCATATTGGATTGTTGATACTGTATGGTGTTGGTGAAAGAGACACACAAGCACAAACACACAAAACCGGTAGCAGGAGGACAGGTAGAATCTGACGCCACACCAACAAGCATGCTGGCGCCATCTTGGATTGGAGAACTCAATGAATAAGAACCAGTTTCTCAACTTTACACAAGCATTTTGTCTTTGGGTTTACTAACTATGGGGAAAACCTGTGTTGATTTATATTAATATAGTTACAATAATGTAATAAGTATGTAATAATATACCGTCCCCGCAAACCGCATATCTCCAAAACGGCTACTTTTGAGCAAAAAAAACTTCTATTAATGAGAATAAATGAAAGATTCTTTCCAAGCTACTTTGGAGAATTTGTTTTGGATTATTCACTATGAACATAGTAAAGGTACTGTGGTATCTACAGGTCATGTTAAAACTGAAAGAGTACATTTTGACCTGACATGTTGGCAACAATTACGTACACATTTAAATCCATACCATGCATGACTCCAACTCTACCTTGTGTTTCACAAACAGCTTATATAAACATGACAATGTCTTTCCAACCCATGTAAAGAATGAGTTCTCTGTTGGACTCTGAGCTTTTGTTGTTGAGTTTTTGTTCCAACGGCTGACATTTTGAAATATTTTCTTCACGGTCTGTATATAGAAGGGAGGAGGTTGGGCATATTTGGGACAGCGTATTTGACCAGAGGTATGCTGTAACAAGGACAACAACAACAACCCCATCAACAGAGGCTGATAAGATCATCTTGGTCCAAAGAGCAATATTATATAACACCTTTAAAACAGTAAATTACATGCAGAGATTCAGGAGGGTTCTCTGAAAAGGAATATAGTTATATATAATTCTAACAAAACAGAAAGGCAGGATTTTATGTTTAAAATCTTGAAAATAATACAAATACAAATGTTGCAAAAGGGACAACATTAGGTATTAGGTGAGTACTCAAATGTCATGTGGCACAACCGACAATGAAAGACTTTTATTCTGGCATGCTTTTTAGAAAGACAGGCCAGAGTATTGCACCATACAGACTACAACAAGTGACCTTCATGGTGTAAATCAGTAGCTCTTGGTGACAGTAGTATGAGCCCAGGAAAACCACAAAAATGTGTAATAATTATATTTTATTTTAGCTTATAACCAAATGCTACAACCAAATGTGTTCTCTCTTGTCACCACTCCACTAAGCTCCACTTTATTGACTCGGGTTCATTGTGTAAGCTTCAGTAAACAGATGAGCAGGCTGAGATAATGGCCATTTAAGCTTTGCTCCATGTAAATGAATAAGCCGTTAGAAGTGAATCAAACATGCAGCAATTGAAAGCCATAATGGTCAGTTGAGTGCCTCCATTCTGCTCCGTCGGTAATGGTGATGAAACTGGATTCAAAGTGTGTTTGTCTGTTTTTATGAAACAGGCTGTGAGGAGGTCAGGGAATACCAAGCGGAAGTGCAGATCATAAATGTGACCGGTCTGACAGGTGTACCAAAGGTAAGCCCCTCACTCTCAAACAGATAAGAGGGCTACTATAAACTCCTGGTAAGTCTGTTAGGTAGGCTACATGCATAGGCACCAGGACAGATCCTGTAGAGTCTCACCAATTAGCCTGGTCACAGTGATACCCTTTAAAACCAGCATGAACATTAATTAATTCAATGCTATTTTATTTGTATAGCTCTGTTTACAACTCACTTTGTTCCAGTTTTAGTTTGATAGAAATTCCCTAAAAGCAAGAGGTAGAACCAAGACTCAAAAGGGGAACCCATCCTCCACTGGCCAACACTAGATAGCAAAACAAAACACTAAGGAATGACTAATATACAACAATGAACAATAATAAGAATGATCAGATTCAGATTATGTAATGCCTACCAGAGTTTATCTCAAAGGAATGAGAATGGCAATTAAATACATGATTTCCATGAGGACATGTTAGTCTGAGCAGGTGAGCTCACACAGGTACGTGTAGTGTGATGTACACTGACCAAGCATTTTAAGTGCACCTCCTTCTCTCCATCTACACTCCCTGCCCATTGTATCAGCTTCACCTACCACATAGGAGCACTTATAGTAGTTATACAGTTACAGACTGCAGTCCATCTGTTTTTCTGCAAACTTAGTTAGACCACTTTACTGATATGGACCCCAAAAGACCACTTCACACACAGAGTGTGAGTGGATCAAACACAGCAGTATTCCGGACAATGTAAACACCTCAGTGTCTGAGAATAGTCCACCAATAAAAACTATCCAGTCAATAGCATTCCATGGGCAGCATCATGTGACCACTGATGAAGGACTAGAGGATGACCAACACAAACTCAGCTGCAGTAGATCAGCTATCATCTCCGACTATAAGTCTACAAGGTGGACCAGAAAGGAAGGAGTGTCTAGTAGCGTTGACAGTGGACAGCTTTAAAACTCCAGCAGCACTGCTGTGTCTGATCCACTCACACCAGCACAACACATACTAACACACCACCACCACGGCAGTGCCACTGCAGTGCTGAGAATGCTCCATAATTACTGCTCTGTGGTGGTCCTATGGGGGTCCCAACTATCAAAGAACAGGGTGAAAGGAGGGTAAACAGATGGACTACAATCTGTAATTTCTCCTCTATGGTAAGTGGAGATGATTAAACGAACGATGGGTGTAAATACAAGTGGTATTCTTAAGTGCTTGGTGGGTGTAGGTGTAGTACGTCCATGAATATGTGGCTGTAGTCTGTGCAAAAGTTAACTTTCAGCAGCTCAAACTGTCCACAGAAACGGAAATGCCAGAGCACACAATCCTTAACAAACACCAATATTCAAAAGTTGCTTTAGAATGTTCAGAAACAGAACGGACGTATCAGATGAAGTGTGGATGGAGAAGAGTATTCTAGAACAGCAAGAATGATAAGTTTTATAGAACAGCAAGAATAATGGTGAGCCAAGATCCAAAATACAGGAAGTCTTGAGGGTTTCAGGATCCATCTGTTTCACCTCTTGGACCCCCTGAAAGTCAAAATTCCGATGTTACGTTGTTCATTAGGGTGTATTCTTGATTGACTACCGCTGCAGCACTGGAGGGGCTGGTGGTTGACCCAGTCCCTATTTCATAGCCCAGCACTTGTAACCATGCCCAATACACCTGCCTGTGAAAACCTTCACAATACTCCACAACATATTTGTCAATCAGCAAATCTGCCCCTAGTGCTCAAGGCTGTGGAGGAAAGTGAATTTTTGCTCATCTCTCAAACTGAGGATCGAAGAGGAGACGTATAAGATCTCAGATCACATGTAAAAGCATGCAATACCAAACTGAAAGACAGCTGTTCTAGAAAAAGAACTGTTAGACCAAGTATTCTGCTACTATCGAAGCTAGCATCAGCGCCGCTATGGCGAGTGAGCCAACATGGGAATTCGGGGATACCAGGGGTTGTGTCGCATTTATTAGTGTTGTACACTAGCGTTCTAGAGAGCCCTGAACATTTGAGTTTACTGGAGTTAGTTGGATTAGGGTTCTTTAATAATTGCCAAGATCTTAACCACCAGTTTAACCACCATCGAGCAAAAGTAGTCTAGCTCAGGAAAAAACAGCTAATATTTCAAAACCAGCCACTGCGTCTGCATCAGAACTGGCCCAGTTGGAGTCAAAACAGTAGAGTAGCAGCAGTAGGCCAACCTATTGTTCCTTTATGGCACTCTATGTAGCCTACATAACGAAGAACAAGTCCATATGTACTGTATATGAATGTTGCTGCTTCACCTGTACTAAAGTGAAGTAGTATAATTATGCGTGAATGATTGTTCTAAATTGACAGTTAACTTTTACTTAGAGAAATTGACTAGATACATGTTATTTAACTTTGTAACTGCTATAAAATAATAACAATAACTCCTGTATATACAGTGTATATATACTCCCCTTCAGAGACGCAAACTGTCCTCCTAGTTTCCTCATAGTGACCCTCATAGAAACATCGTGAAGTTGTTGATGTCAAGAATGACACATATAGGCTGCTAAGGGTAAATACTAGGTAGCTAATAAGAACAGCATGGCTTGTCTAGAAGACAGTTGCAGGTCTGCCTTAAAATGAACTCCATCTTGCTTGAATCTTTCAGTCTGCTGTAGCCTTATTAGTCCATACTTATCAGTGAGTGTAATACAGACACACGAGTGCATCCACAGGCATCAGCAGCATGTGAGCAGGAGCGAGAGTGTGATCACCCCCACCGGCACACATCACTTACAGCACTTTCCTGTAAGTGTGGTCTCCACAGCCTACAACAAGTCCCTGAGGATGAAGTGGAGCTCTTACCCGAGACCTAGCAGCACAGCTGTAGTCCTCTAGCGTTCGTTCCTCCGTCCTGTATCTGTGTGTGTGTGTTTTTCCGACACTGTAAGACGCAGAGGCGAGTCCGTCAGGCAGCCTGTCCCTCCATGAGTCAGTGCTGAGGAGCTATGGGGTGAACTTTGCTCTCAGTGTGGCAGCAGTAGTCAAGGAGACGCGCGGCGCCTCGAGCGCTCGGAGAACACAGAGAGCAGTGAGGGGGCGCGAGGTCGTGCCAGCAGGTGTGTGGACAGGTGTGTGTGTGTGTGTGTGTGTGTGTGTGTGTGTGTGTGTGTGTAGGCTCGCGCGAAGGAGGCGGGTCTTACTGACAGGTGACAGACGGAGAGGGTAACTGGAGCCGTGTCGCGGGAGGGGGTGGAGCTTCGTCTTACTTCGGGACAGCATTTGGGAAGGGCAGCAGAAGGAGCCGTACGAGCGCTTATATCACAACCAATGTCGGGACAATTCAGTTGCAGCCGCCGCACATGACGTCACACCGACCCTCATAGACACCACATTACATTACATACTAGCACACCTATATGAGTGAACACCTGGGATACCACATCAATGGCTTTGTCAAGTCAACTTAAAGTGAGTTCACAAACTGTCCCCTACCCACAGGGCTCTCATGGGCAAATGGAATTTCTGGAATATCATGGAAAAGTCTGATCCAGCAGCTGTAAAGTTCACTAATATTTTGTTTGTAACAGCTTAAATTTCCACTATTATATTATACTGTATTGTGTGCATATGTTTGTTATGGTTACTGTTTTGCTTGCTCACTATCCCCCTTCACCGCTGTCGCAATGCAATGAAGGCACACATGCCACCAACATGTATATTTCAATAATAATTGTGCACGATCTTGTTAACGAAGCTTAAATAAAACTTATTATATTTTGTACTGAAACTTGTAAATAAAGCTCACATAAATGTATCCTGGTTTTCCATTCATTAGGACATGGGAATTAAATTTTTTAGTCAGTGGAGGTCAGGAGATTTGACAGGGAACCTGGTTCTTGTTACTAAAGATACTTAAAACTGTAGATTGCTGGAGATTCCTAGCTGTGGTGGAAGACAATGTTAGTCATTCAACTCAATCCAGTTCACACCAATCCTGCTGCCATGAGGGTATCATGGTATTACACACTGCACCTCACCAACTACTGACCGATATATGAAATGTTTATGTAACACATGACAATATTAATGTTTTTGTTATCTCAAAGACATCTAAAGGCTCCCATATATATTTATTTTGTATTTCACAAAATACAAAACTCAACTGATTGAGTCAAATCAATCTGTGCATTATAAACAGACCTCTGTAAAATCAGGATATATTACCATACAGAGAACTTAAAAGATGAAGTAAATAATGGCCTCAGAATTTGACCAAACATACTTTTAAGATGTGTGTAATGTCACACCTTTACTGTTTATTTCTCTTAGGGTGTAGTAGAGAACATACAAAGCAGGCTTGAAATGTCTCATAATTCTATCTGCCTCACTCTGGCCATTCCCACACTCAGTATTTGTGTTTACTGTGCCTTTTTCCAGCCTGGCGAGTTACTCTGTATGATCAGGGAGAGGCAACTTCAAAGAGGAGAGTCAAAAAGTAGCAACAGGGTGGAAGGTCACTCTGCCTTGGAGTGCACGAAAGCTGCAAAGAGTGACAGCACACCAAAAGCATCTCAGCCTCGGCCTCCTGCTTTATTAGGTGAATGAATAGCACTATGAAGTAGTTTTCTTTTATTACATTACTGATAATACGTGCATGAATTATGAGACACACCCATCTCCAGAGTTCTCCCAGTCTGGCTCATCTAACTTCACCATTGATGAAAGACACAAATCTGACTGTGTTCTTTTGAAATAGATACAGTACTCCAAAATCAACCCAGCATTATTCTACTAAATCAGATATTCGCATCAGGCATATGTTTGGTTTGGGATAAAAACATGTTATGTGTTTTCCAATAATTCTGTAATGTACCGTGCGCTCTGCTGTGATTTCTAAAAAGATTTTTAAACAGGGTGGTTGCCAATATACTTAAGGGGGGCATCCAGGTGTGGCCAAGTATGTGTAATATACCCTGATTTCATCGGCATAACATTTATTACCTTGTTACCTGACCTGATTAATGTGACTCAGATTAATGTGAACAGCAATGCCTCAGTGGATAAGTCTTTGTCACAAACTCACAAATTCACAGAAACACACGCCCTCTGCTGGAGAACTTCAGAGAAATCAAACAAACCATTACAAACCATCAATCTCACATAAACAATTGAACTATGTTGCATAAACATATATATATATCAATATACATACATACATATATATATATACATATATATATATATATATATATATACATATATATATATATATATATATATACATACATATATATATATATATATATTTATATATACATATTTATATATATATATACTAGACACATTTCTTTCACATTTAATTCAATAATTTAAACATGTAAAAAAGTAAAACAAAAAATAATAAGCTATAAAAATAATGCTAAATAAAGCTGATAAATACATAAACATTTACATATAAAAACTCATCGTTTATTACTCTTGTTGTATCCAAATTGGAAATTTATTCCCAACAAAAAACATAAAAAAAAAAAAAATCATCATTTATTACTCTTGTTGTATCCAAACTGGTTTTAGACAATCTGGTCATGTTTTACTAAATGTATTAAAATGTTACACAAAAAAGAGAAAAACCAGCAAGATTCAACCTAGTGGGCTTTTCCAGCTCTTACAACTAAACAAACCTATAAAGATCAGCTAACTATACTGATTACAAAATAGAGTTCATTGCATAGCAATTGATCAGTTCAGAACACCTCATCACTTTCAACTGTTGTGTAAATCACAGGAAGCGCAGAAGAGCACTCATGCATAAAGGAATCTGCTGTCCATAAGTCCAAGTTGCCAAGGATATAAACCCAGTTTCTCATGAATACGCACTGAAAGACACAGGGAAGAGCACAAAGTTAACAAAAGTAGTACATCTGTGTTAAACATCCTGATTAGTTTGTATCTGTATACACAAACCATGTAAAAAGGATTTCTGAGCTAGAATAACTATAACCATCTTAAATACGAAGAATCAGAGATCAGTTATCCTACTCCAAATTACAATGTGAATACCAGCGCTAAATATCACCTAAATAAAACATGGTCATTATCTCTCAGTGCCTACAGAACAGTTTTACTGTTCCTACTGGGATGTTTGAAATCAGGATTTGATTTCAGAATGGCTAAATAGCCAGACCCATCTTCTCTTCACAACTGCACACAGTTTAGCGTTTTATTCATGGCAACACACCTGAACCAGGTGTGGAAAAGCTTTATCTATATTTAGCTAATTATATTTAGATTTTTAACCTAAACTAAAAACTAAAGGAAAGTCTTCTTTATGTACCTTAGCCAGGTTCTGTTTAATGAAAGGTCAGAAGGGGCACCAGAGCCCACATACAAACATAAGGTGTAAGGCCTTGTTCTAAAAAGTCTGCCACAGAAACCCATGTTTCCTCTGAACATCTCAGATAACACTGACTGGTAGAGCAGCAAATACAGGCTTCGGCAGCTGAGAGCGCCTGGCATCTGCATTTAAATTCACATCAATATTTAAGCATCAACAGCGCTTTAGACTTGAGTGTCCTAAAGAGTTCTAAGATGAGATAAGGGCATCAGATCACAATGGCACAACTGCTATTGTACTAAGAGGGAAGAAAACACTTGGAGAACCAAGACTCAAATAAGGGAACCCATCCTCGACACCGGATAGCAAAACAATAACAACATGAGTAAAGAATGAAGCATTGGCAATAACTGTACAACACTGAATATGGAATAAAAACAGAATTGATTAAATTACTTACTTACTTAACCCATTATAGCCCATGACTGCTACTACTGGCCTACCAGAGTAAGGATGAGAACTAGATTCATGAAAAATCCAATGACCACTATTAGAAGACTAGTGTGATGATGCACTCAGTGTAATGTGAGGCAGGTAAACAATGTTCAAGATTGAAAAGTTACATGGCCCTTGGTAAAGATTACAAAGATTTTGGAAAATGAAACAATATCTCAATAACACAAGAGAGAAATAGATGAGTTTGTTCAGAAGAAGGGTGCTAGTTTGCTGGTTTTGCCAGTTTACCACCCTTGCCTTTGCTATGGATCAGACCTAGTTTAGAATACTGAGCTGGGTGACGCATCCTGAGATGTGCTTATGAATTGGTAATATTACAGTGTAAATTACAAGTAATGTAAACTACAGTCCAAGTCAGGGCTCTGGAACGCTCGCAACCGAAATAGGAATCCAATTCTATCATTTACTTATAACAATAAACATTCTTCCTATTGTACATTATCATCTGAGCCTAATATTGCATCAACAACCTTATGACATGTTCACACACTTATTACTACGATCCATTTATATTATTAATCCAATTTGTGTTTCTGAAGTCAAATTACAGTAGTAGTTTTTATAGTGTGGATGCTTCTTCATTTTGAGCCTTATTAACACAAACTAAAGGGGTTGTTGCTGTAATGTAGTCTGTCTAATGGGAGTGGGGTCTATGCCGTCATCTCAGCACAAAAGCATTTTTAATGAGTCTAGGGACAAAGCAGCTGACACACCAAAGCCGTGCTCCCACATAGGGCAGCAGATAAAGTGACAAGAGCAGTGAATGAAAGGAATATAAATAATTAAAATCCAAAGACTGATGTACAGAAAATGAGCTGATTTCATTCATGCTCAAAAACAAAGGGATAAAAAACAGCCGGTGAAAAGAGAGATGCAATCGGAATGAGGAGAAATCAGGTTATCATCAATGTGATACTTATATCTGACCTTTTAAAGCCATGCGCACTCAGCGTACCATAACCATAAAAACTTGTACAACATGTGTTGCTTTACTCGGGTTACAGTAAACAGAGCATATTAATACAGTAAGTATAGCCCTTTTAACAATGCAGTATAAACCAGACCCCACAATGCTTTTAAAGGAACAGTGAGGGATAAAAAAGTTCAGGGCACAAATAACTGTTTGAGAAATGACTAAATCCTATGTGAGTTGCTCCTCACAATTTGGAATTGGACCATCAGCATCCCTATTGCCAAAGGATTTGGATTTTGTGTAGATTTTGATGATCAGATTTCCTATTCAATTATATGCTGTTTTCTTTTGGCATCAGTTTCATTCTTACATTCTTTCATTCTAACTCTGTGTTGGCAGCCACTATAAAACATTAATATTCCCATTTTGTTATGTTTGACTTCTTCACTTATGCTACATACCATAAGGCGAAAGCTTTAACAGCAACCTACACAAATCCAGATGAAGATGCTAGTTTCTGAACATTTTAAAGCAGTTATTACTTTAATAATAATGATAAATAATAGTGGAGTTCAGCAAATAAGAATACAAAATCTGCCCTCGCCTTTCCCACTTTGTTGTGGGCTTGTTCTAAATAACCCATGGCCCAATACCAGTGCGTATGCCAGTGGTTGGGAAGCTCTTGTCTAGACGATTATAGTATCCATTTTATCTCTTTATTGTAGAAGAGAGGAGGAGTTTCTGACTAGCACTTTATATAAAACAAGAAATACTTCTAAGTTTGATTCACTACAAGGCAGTAAAAGGAACTTTCACAGATTCCATGATAGGGTCTGTCTAGGCAAAGCAGCTGCTTGGAAACAGAACCAAATGCTTAGTGGAATGCAAGGTAGCTCTCATTTCGTTTTGGCATGCAAGTCATAACATTCCTAAAATCAACCCACGCTCTTATCTTATTATTTATTATCTTGATGTTGCTTTATTTCTCCTTTTTCTAATTAAATCCTAACTGTTGTCTTAATTTATTTTTACATATAGTTTCTTTAATTCTACTGTCTATATGCTTAAAACAGTCTTTTATCAATGTAGTGTCCCAGAAGAAAATCCAATTTATTTTATTATATTTTATTTTAAGCTGTAAATGTGTAGCTGCAATGAAACCGAGGGTCATCCTCAATATAAAGAGTGAAAATAAAGGTTGATTGATCCTAAGTGGAATTTAATATAATGCACCTCCAATACATTATAAATTTATGATCTGCAAAACATTTTTTAAAATGATTTTGAAACATATTTAAGAGCAGATTTAAGAAGATTCTTTAAACTCACCCCCGCAGCACCCCCTCTTCTCAAATTTAAAAACTCTTAGTTAACAGTTTAGTTTAATACCTTGTTGCAGAGATATCCACTGAAGTTAGAATGCTAACCAGCTAGCCTCGGCCCGTCCCGTCTGTCATACTGTTTCAATTGATTCAATTTAGCTGATGGCAATGCGCTCATATGTATGAATACCACATCATGCACAGGCTACACAAAAGTCGTTCCATACTGCATGTGATTACAACATCAAACCTACACTTCCCAGTTCTTCCCAATGTTCAACCCTTGAATTCTGACCTGGTGAAGCGAGCAAGCGCTCCAAAGCCAACGACTCCAGTGAGGCCGTAGAGACAGAGCAGAATGCTGTTAATGATGACATCAGCTCTCAGGACGTATGACTGCCACACCAGAAAGTACACTGCCAACAGGAGTGTGAGTCCTGTGATGACGAGGTTGCCACCCACATATTTCTCACTCTCCTGCAGGTTGCCTCTTACTCCTAACACAGGCAGAGATGCACAAAATAGAAAAGATGCTCTAAATACATTCATCAATATTAGGGATGCACAGAATCTATGGCAACCGAAAATGAGTGCACACATGTGCACTTTATCTCTCACGCCTTTTCTCTCACTCTATTTTCTCTTACAGGCTTTTCCTTTGTCTGTGAAACACAAAATTTTACATTGCAGCCAGTATGGATTGTTGGAATGGCATTCTTTGTGATGGGTTTAAGTCATATCATGCTTTGTTGGTATGTCTGTTGGGATGTTAACATTTTCAGTGTTCAGTAGTGAAGTTCAGTAATTGTTTTTTTTATTTGAAAACTAAGACAAAAACTCATCATCAAATCTGTTCTGGCCCAAGTCTTCTCACATTCCCCATTTTCATCTGGCCCACTTGCCAGATGGGTTGATGGCACATGAGTGGATCGCTCCTGGTGGCAAGATGTGGGCTACCTACCGCACTAAATTAGGTGAAACGCCAAAAGCAGGCGACTCTGCTGTATCTCTGCCAGAAGTTAACCAGATCTGTTTTGGGCCATGTGGGCCATATACATGTTGTAAATATGTGGGCCACTTTTAGCTCACACCAGATTGCCAGTGCTGACGGTAGGCCAGCATATTTTTGCCAGATGTGGTTCACATCTGCTTGCCTTGTGGGATTTAGCCTATTTAATATATGCAGTGGTGAAAAATTGGCAAAATTAATAAAACGCTGTGATCGGTAAGAGTCATGTTTGGAATCCAGCCTTTGGTCAAATGCTTCATTTTGTTCGGGTTTGACTTCGGCCAAAAAATGTACTTTCTGTGCTTCCCTAACCAACATGTATTATTTAGATTAGGCAGTGCTGGTGGTCCTGGCTTACCCCAGTAAAGTCTTATGATATCCAGTGTAGCCATAAGCAGCAGCAGACACACGTCCAGAGCCAAATCACTATCCGGGTAACTTAGCACCTGGCCTGCAACACACAACACACATTGCTAATGGATTATAATACAACTAAAAAGAACATGGTGTTACAGCAGTTACTTATTTCCGTATTCAGTAATGTACTCACTTTTGTAGATGATCAGACTGAGGCTGGCAGGGAAGTAAAACACACTATAGAATGCAGAGAAGTAAAGCAGGATTTGGAGGAGCACTGAGGAGAGCTACAGCAGCAGGTTAAGGTAAAGAGGATTTCAGTTCATATTCATTTAGTATTATAAACACACACCTTAAGATTTCTCCATTTAGTTTGCCTGTAAAAATATCTCATATTTACGTGCTTGTCTCCGGCACTCATTACCTCAACAAGGTTGCTATTTGAGCCTACAGACATAAAGCACACCCTAATTTGTTGCAAGTCTTTATCCCACACATTAATATTGCATAAACTATATTAATAGCTCTCATGTCACAGTTACAGACCTTCTCACACAATGCTAGTGCCTTTGGACAGCACACATTACAAAAAGGATACAACATTGGCATTTCTACCTGAAGACAGTAAAATGAAGGCAGAGAGATTACATACACACATACATACATACATACATACATACATATACATATATATGACAATTGACAAAACATAACCACTAACATATAAGATAAACACACCTTGCATATGTATTTCAAGCTTCCAACTCTAAGTCAACTTTCCGGATTTTCCACTGACTAAAAAGCTGAATTTCTATGCAAGGAAAAACAGGACCACTTTATGCCGAGCATCCAAACCCACCCGTTTGTGGGCTTTATTACTAGCGTCCAGTATAAAGCTTTCCCGGTTCCACTGCTTAAACACAGAGCACAGTTATTACAGAAATGCAGTTTCCTGGCATGTTTGTTAATTAGCAGGGACAGGAAACTCCACATCCTCAATGAAGCGACGAGAGTGGATGAGAGGATAAATGTGCACAGAAGAATCCAGTAACCCTAAGAACCACTCACACAATATAGGAGGCATGTGATATAACAAATATAATATTAAATTTTAAAGATGCCACAAATAGAAATCCCTGATACTGCATCACAAACAGAAATCCCTGATACTGCATCACAAACAGAAATCCCTGATACTGCATCACAAACCCCATCAATTTACATTTCTGGAACAGACACATCCATGATAGTCCAGAAATTCAATAACCCGGGGGGACAGTGGGACCCCTGGTTTTTGAAACAAGCTCCAGCGTGAGAGGAGACTAGTGAATTTCACACTGTAAAAAGCGCTTAGGACGTCTAACTGAGAGCTCTTTCTCTCGGTTATATCGGTTAGTTATACCAGAGGAGGAATACAGCGACAGGTGTGTTAATAAGGAGGAGGAACTCATCAGACACTAGTCTGAGTACCAGAGTCAGTACTGAGGTGACTCCACTCTGGAGAGCTCACAGCTCCCCGCTCCCCGCTCCAGTCCGCTCACTGAGGATAAGAGGCGTTTCGGGGCTGTTTCAACGCGCTGTGTTTATAAACTGAAGCCAGTGTTAACTTATCTACCTGAATCTCATTTACTTTCTCAACACCTCCCTAAAGAGCTTTTATAAAAACTAACGGTCTCTATGGCAACGGCAACGCTTACCCGCTCTCCCTGTCGCCATGTTGGTTCAGCGCGTCTGTGGGTCCAGTGATTTCGGTCCTCGTTAGAATCTTTACCGCCACCTAGTGAGGAGGAGGTCATACAGGTCAGCCGCCTCTAACATTACAGTTGCATACGGAGTCAGTCTGGAACTAGCCTTTCTGAGTGTCTGTGTACATCACCCCCCCTGCCCCACTCTCCCACTCTCCCTCTCTCTCTCCCTCTCTCTCTCTCTCTCTCTCTCTCTCTCTCTTTCTTTCTTCTTTATCGTCCTCATTTCCTCTCTCGCTACTTTCTTTCTTTTTTTCTTTCTCTTTCTTTCTTTCTATCTTTCTTTCTTTTTTATTCTTTCTTTCTTTCTTTTTCCTTCTTTCTTTCTTTCTTTCTTTTTCTTTTTTTCTTTCTTTCTTTTTTTCTCTTTCTTTCTTTTTTTCTTTCATTCTTTTTTTCTTTTTCTTTCTTTCTTTCTTACTTTATTTGTTTCTTTCTTTCTTTCTTTTAGTTTTTTTCACACTCGTTTTTATTTTTTCTCACTTTATTTCTCTTTCTCTCTCTCTTGCTCTCTCTCATGCAAACTCTTTCTCTCACATCATCTTTGCAGGTTTATAGCCTTGTTATCATTTCCAGTCTTGTTTTACCCCTTAGACATAAACAGACTGCTTTTATTACTGGTATATGTAAATGAGCTCTGCTCTGATTGGCCCACCTGTATTATGCCTTAATAAAAATGTCTCATCTCAGTGTGAATAGGTGGGGGTGATCTGCTGTAGTGGATATATACGTAATTTTTCTTTTTGTTTTTGTGTTAGTAGTTTTCCAGTCTGGTTTTGCAGTTTGGTTTCCATTAATAGACTGAAGGAAGCAGACAGTGAATTACACAACTTTGACAATGTTTACATTCAACATCAAACTTTATTTAAAAAGAAGGTCAGAAAAATTCACTTTTCATTGATGTGGGGCCCTTAATTTGTTGGAATGCAGGGTAAGATAAATGTGTCAGAATGCTGTGAGGAAGCACACCTGTTGTGTGTGTGTGTGTGTGTGTGTGTGTGTGTGTGTGTGCGTGTGTGTGTGTGTGTGTGCATTTGTGCATGTGTGTGTTTGAGACAGAGAGATAGAGAGAGAGAGATAGAGAAGAATTTGTGCAGCGGAGCCCCCAGCCCCTCTCGCATCAGGCAGACACATGCTCATTGTCAACAACAAACTCAAGACTGTCCAATATTTGTATAGGTCAGTGTACATGACCAACGCAGTATTTGTTGCCTAAGCTAATGACCAGATAAAACATCCTCCTTTTGTTTGTAGTTTACTTGGCTGCTTTTAGTCTTGTGGGGCCTAAAATATACAAAATACACACATATATATATATATATATATATATATATATATATATATATATATATATACAACATTACATACAGAAGTATAAAACATTTAGTTCTCTAATGGGCTGAGAATGGTGAGGTTAAGATTCGCATTCGTATGGAACATCTTTGGCCTGTTGACCAACATTCAGGCAGCCCTGCTCTTAACTAGGCTGCTCACTTCTGCAAATGATAATGATTATATGTATTTCTATGTTGTAGTGTAGATTTCTCTCTCTCTCTCTCTCTCTCTCTCTCTCTCTCTCTCTTTCTTTCTCTTTTTCTCTCTCTCCCTTTCTTAAACACACACGCAGAAACACATAGTTTGATTGTGAACCCCTAGCAGTACAGGATCACTCTGCCAGTATAGGATCACATGCACACAGACGTACATACATTGGATATACACACAGGGAGATGAAGTGCATTAACATGGCCAGATGTTTCATTGTCCTCCGAGGCCTCTATTTCTCTTTTTCTTGCTTGCATCCTTCCAAACAATCTACACAGTGTCAAGGAAAGAACAGGCGCGTTGTTCAGGTCAAACAGAGGAGAGGGAAAGAGAGAGAGAGAGAAAGGGGGAGAAAGAGCGAGAGAGAGAGAGACAGAGCGAAAGAGAGAGAGAGAGATGCTCCAGCTGTGAGGATAAAGACAACAAAACAGCATCTCATAAGTTGTGGGGGGGATGGCACACAGCACTATTGTGTGTAAAGAGGTCGCAGATAAAGAGAGGAGAAACAGATCATTCAGCTCATACAGTATTCACTGCAGGCATTTTACACCTCATCCATTCACAATCCCTCACCAAACTCCCTCTCAGTCAACACGCATAGAAAAATACAACACCACCTCCATAAACCACTACCACTGCATTCAGCTCATACGTCTCATATGGGTGCCCACCGAAGCCCTGCACATAGTGGAATACATAACACCAGTAAAACGCTATGTGCTAAAGTGACTTAAAAGTGTCAGTAGATTAAAAAAGAAATGAATCCAAAATGTCACCATTTTTTTCCAGTTCATTCTTTAGGTGTGACAGAAGCTGATGTAACTCCTTTTACTGATGCACTGCTGACTGACACAGAACGTATGGAGTCAATGCAACCTCAAAATTATAACTGCAAAAAAATGATCATTACAGTTTCTGATTCACAGGCACCATAGAGTGCATTTAGTCAGCTTTTAAATTCTTCTTTTAAGTTCTCTGGTGTCTGTGCACTTTAGTCAGGAGAGAAAATGCCAAGATGCATTTCTCCTCACCCACTTACAAACCTATGATTCGAAATGAAAATGAAATGGGCGGTTTTCCCTTTTTTGGTGGGCTGGTGGAATGTTCGGTGGACAGTTTTTGGAATTGCACACTGGTTTAAGTGGGTATAGTGCTCAATAAGACTGGTTTAAACTGGTATAGTGCTCAATTAAGATGCTTCATTCTGGTTTAAACTGGTATAGTGCTTAATTAAGATGCTTTATGCTGGTTTAAACTGGAATAGTGCTCGATTAAGCTGCTTTATGCTGGTATAAAACCGATATAGTCCTTGATTAAGATGCTTTATGCTGGTTTAAACTGGTATAGTGCTTAATTAAGCTGCTTTATACTGGTTAAAACTGGTATAGTCCTCAATTAACATGCTTTATGCGGTTTAAACTGGTATAGTGCTCCATTAAGATGCTTTATGCTGGTTTAAACTGGTATAGTGCTCGATTAAGATGCTTTATGCGGTTTAAACTGGTATAGTGCTCGATTAAGCTCCTTTATGCTGGTTTAAACTGGTATAGTGCTCAATTAAGATGCTTTATGCTGGTTTAAACTGGTATAGTGCTCGATTAAGATGCTTTATCCTGGTTAAAACTGGTATAGTGCTCGATTAAGATGCTTTATCCTGGTTAAAACTGGTGTGGTCCTCAATTAACATGCTTTATGCGGTTTAAACTGGTATAGTGCTCAATTAACATGCTTTATGCGGTTTAAACTGGTATAGTGCTCAATTAAGATGCTTTATGCTGGTTTAAACTGGTATAGTGCTCGATTAAGCTCCTTTATGCTGGTTTAAACTGGTATAGTGCTCGATTAAGCTCCTTTATGCTGGTTTAAACTGGTATAGTGCTCGATTAAACTGCTTTATGGTGGTTTAGACAGGTATAGTGCTCAATTAAGTATTGGTCAGCTGTTGATTTAAGATGATCTGTGCTGAATTAAGTTTGCATTGTGCTGGTCTATGCTCTTTTGAGCTGGTACAGTACTAGTCTGGTCTGCTGCTGGTTTAAGATCGATTAAGCTGACATAGTGCTTGTCTGCTGCTGGTTAAAGATGGGCAAAGTTGACATAGTGCTGCTCTGCTTCTGGTTTAAGATGGTATAGTTCCAGCCCACTGCTGGTTTAATATATGTAGTTCTGCTCTGCTGCTGGTTAAAGATGGTGTACGTTGATGTAGTTCTGGTCTACTGCTGGTTTAAGATATGTAGCGCTGGTCTGCTGCTGGTTTAAGATGGTGTAAGGTGATGTAGTGCTGGTCTGCTGCTGGTTTAAGATGGTGTAAGGTGATGTAGTGCTGGTCTGCTGCTGGTTTAAGATGGTGTAAGGTGATGTAGTGCTGGTCTGCTGCTGGTTTAAGATGGTTTAACATGGTGTAGTCCCCATCTGTTGTATTTTCTAACAGGAAGCGTAGGGTAACCTGCACAGTTCTAGCTAAAACTTAGCCTGAATATTAAACATGTAAACTTGTTCTGACGATTTACTCTCCCCTGACCTGTGATGATCCTAGACAGAACGAAGAACACTACACAGGAATATTTATCTTAGTCAGTTCTTCATCTGACGTTGCCAAAGATCGTGATGTACTGTGATGAAACCAGGCTAAAGCTCTATGTTATCTTAGCTTGTTCACTGGTTCTCTTTCTATGTCTCGGGCTCCGGTGTTTTTTTTTTTTGGTTTTTTTTTTAGGTGGGTGGGTGGGGGGGGGGTCCTCTTGTCGCGCATCCTCTTGTCTCCCCCTCAGCTCAGCTCAGCTCCGCGCGCTCAGACTAAGGAGGGAGAGAGTGAGTACACACAAGGTTTCCTTAGCGCGCAGGACAAAACGACAGTCCGTGAAACAGCTCTGCCACGGAATAAACCTGTTCTTGCGCCCAGTGTTGATTTTACCTGAACACTTGTAATCTAGCGAAGTCCTCAGTCCACGGGATCAACTGGAATATGCTAACACCTGCAGCGCGAGGCTGAAAGTTACCTGCAGGTTTTAGCGCAGCCCCGGAGAAGCGGACTCCTGTAGACTCGAATGAAAACTTTGTAATATCATTAACAGCTGAATTAGACCGTGTAGGGGGCGGGGGGCTCTGGGCGAGTCGAGAAAGTGCTCGCTGCTGGTCTGGAGTCTGGGGGGCGGTGGTGGTGAGGGTGAGTCCCTGAGGAGCAGCCTGGCCGATAGAGGAGTTTGAACGCGGCAGACTGGATGAATGTTTGAGAGGCTGTCGACCCCCGCCACTTCCACCGGCCGGAGGGAACCGTACATGGAGTTTTTAACCTGGACCCGCTAGGATGGAGGTGGTATATGAAACGGAGGCCTTACAGAGATTTTTTGAAGGTAAGCGTGTTGGTAACAGCACCTTAAAGTCCCGGACCTGCGCTAGAAGGCATGACGCGTAGTGTTAAACACGCAGTGGAAACGGCTCAGCTAATCCTGCTGCACCTGATTCTGGCTGCTCAGTTAAAACAGAGACAGGAAAGAAAAAGGAAAGTAAAGAGATTTGTTTTCCTTCTTATGCTTTAACATTTCCGTGGCTTTGATTCTCTGAGAGGGTTAGTACTTCTTTGGAAAAGTCAGAGGCTTGTAAATATTCTCTGTCCTGTTCACCGCTGCTTCTGTGTTTGAGCTCATAGTGGACCTTCGCCTCTTACAGCATTGAGACTTTCCATCAGGGCCCTTGACATTCAGTCTGCACTGCCATAAACGTGATGGAAGGGTCTTTTGTTGCTGGGTGGTGTGTGTGTGTGTGGGTGTGGGTGTGTGTGTTGGGGTAGTTGGTTTGGTGGGGGGGTGGTTGGATGGGTGGTGGTTACTATAGGAAAGCTGGTGTTGGATGGGTTCTGAGGGGGATATTTGGGGCCCTGAGTCTGGACAGAGACTCAAATGACCAGTGGTGATGCATCCCAGGGAAGGGTTAAGGTGAACATACTCCTGATAGAATAAGGCCAAAGGTAAAAGGTTAGTACAGAGATGGGTGGCAGAAATGGAGAGATGTTGGAAGAGAGGGATAGAGCAGAGGGAGTGGCAAAGAAGATGGTTATGCTATAGAAATGCACACTCAAAAAAAAGGAAAAGAGAAAAAAGATAAACGGCGTGTTTGTTAAGTCTGAGGCCTCAGGCATAAGCAGAGAGAGAAAGGGAAAGAGAGAGAGAGAGAGAGAGAGAGGTTTGTTACTAATGTTTTATGGTCATAGTAAGACTTAGGCAGAAAAATGCACATAGATGTGTAGGAACAGACACTAAGGTTATGGAGGACATCGGACACACTCCTTTCTTTCATATTTGTAACTTCAGTGGTCACTTACCATGTGAGTATGCATCTACATGCTGTTGTCTACCATGTTACACTTCATATTTCACAGCTGTTTGCAAAACCAAAGCATGTATCTTCAAAAATATTTGTATTTATTATTATTATTATTATTATTATTATTATTATTATTATTATTATTATTAATGTAATGCATTTCTGTTGATCCATTCTTAATGGCATTTTCATAAATCATTTTTGTTAAGGGCCTTATGGGCTCAGATATTGCAGAAAATTAAATAAAGGGTGACATGTTTTGTTTTTGGTTATCCCTTGATATATGATATGACAGTAGCGGGTTCATCAGTGTAACTGTGCTAGTGTTCTGGATAAAGCAGCAAAGGTACATTCCAGTTCCTGCCAGCTCCATCTCTCTTATTGCTCCAACTCTTTTCAGCCTCTTCTCTTTCTTTGTCTGAGGCACTGTAAATGCAGACCACCCCAATGTTTTAACTCTTTATTGCAACACACAGATCATCCTTTTTGGACACAGGGGATGACGCATGATAGCAGGCCTCTGGGTGGATTTAGAAGCCTTCCCAGTGATAATGTGTCATGCTCGGAGTACAGGTGTGATGGGGTGTTTATTAGACGGTGATCCGCTGTAAACATTGTTGACTGGCTCTGGAGTTCATGGCTGTCAAGTGCTGCTCTTGACTTTAACAGGAATTTCATGTGTTTACATTCCTCCATGGGGAGTGAGAGAGAGGGATGCTCAGACTCTAAACTTCACTGCAGCCTCTCAGCATGGCAGGCTTTAAGCATGTGTAAAGCTTAATAGTGGGTTGTGTTTGTTTTCAGATATTTTACTGTAAATCTGTTTCTTGTCAAACGTGAAACAGCTACCTTAATGGTGACCCTGGCCTACATGCAGTGTGCATTTCATACTTGTACGTTCAATTTATTTTTGCCTTGGTTTAGATAAACCACAATGTATACACAATTTTTTCTATACCTTAGTGTGTCTGTGTGTTCATCTATCATTTGACTGTGTTTCACTTTTCATGATTTTTTTTCATGGATTAGGTGCTAGTGACCCTGATTTTTGAGGAATCCCATAGCTGTAGTGTGCCATTGTCCTAATACTGTAACAACTGATGTATGTACTAAATGTACTAAAGTTATACATGCCAATGTAGAACAGGTGCTTGAAAACCATATAAAAGTTACATCTTTTTTATTACAGGATATTAGTTTATATTCAGACAGCTGAACTGGCCATTTTAAAAGCGGTCATGCAAATGTGTGTGTGTGTGTGTGTGTGTGCATGTGTGTCTTTGGGAGAGTGGGCTAGTGTTATTGGAAAGAACTCAGGACAGCCATTGTGGTGTTCTGGTAGACAAAGGACAAAAGAAGGGGTGAAAAGCTGTTTGTTGATAAAACTGATGTGACCCCCCAGCTGAAAGAGTCTCGATCTCATTTCACTCAATGTGAGTGAGCAAGTTATTGCTCTTTTGTTAATTACTCCTGCACATATACATTTCAAGACCTCTGATAACCAGATGCCATCCAGTTATTTGCTTTAAATGAATTGTAATGAGATTGGAAAAGAAAAAAAGAGTTTTGCCTTAAAATCTATTCACGCACAGACAAGGACGCCATGCTATACCAAGCCTTGTTCAAGACCTCTGTAACTTTGTTAAACTGTACATTGGTCTGAATAATACAATGCAGGTACATTGTCCTAAATTACCTTTAAGAAAGGAAAGCCTACCCATGCTCATAATAATAATGGTGCTGACTAATGTGTATTGTTCCTATTAAAAAAGAATAACTTCTGCCTTGAGCGTTGCCTGTGCGCCTATGTGGAGCCTGGATACATGAAACACCATAAAACGCTCAAATAGCAACAGACCAAATCTGTTAAAAATTAATTTGCAAATCTACTCCGAATTTCTTTGTGAGGTTAGTAATAGGCTTTGTTTGAACTGGGACGTTTCTATATCATTGCTTATTCTTATGTGCAGATTCTACAGGTCACTTTACCATATACCTCACATTGCAGTTTTGTATTCAGTATTGAGTTGGTTTTAATGTGTCCTTGTCTAAAGGGCTGGAGAACCAGACTTATTCGGTTTGATCAAACATTTAATAAATGATTCTTCACTGAATCACTCTTACAAATACTTACATAACTGAAAATTAGGCCTCCAGTTCCCTCTGATAAACAAACAGTCTAGATAAGCAGTGTGTGTCTGTGTTAGAGCTAGGATGGGTGGATTGAATAGTAGTAATAGTCAGTAGTAGCTTAACGCTGTGGGTTCAGTAGATAAAAAACTTTTGTGCATTGTGTTCACTCTAGGAGTTTCAGGTCTTTGCTGTTGCTGTTATCCCAATCCCAATATATATGTAGTGGACAGCAAATAACACTCTCTAAGGTAGATCTGAACAAGTTGAGAAATATTGTTTTAGTTCTACTTTCAGAGAAACATGAGGGGGCCAGTATTTTTTATACAAAATACGCCACAATTAATGACACATCTGCGTTTTATACTTTGGACAACCTCCCATTGCCAATAAAACAGCACTTAGTCATCTTACCAAGTTGGAGAATACAGAGCAGGAAATCCGAGATTCCTCTCTAAAAACCTGTCTAGATTGTTAAGGGTCCCAGGCCCTCTTTTGGGCACTCTCCATTTCTAAGGGTTTTATATTAGGGGGCCGAGATGGCATGGCAAAAGCTTGATTTTGAGTTCAGTTGGGCATTTTTTAGGATTGGGCATCAGTAGGGCAATTTTAGTCCATTGATGTGGACTAATTTTTTCATTTGTTCTGCTGGACGACCCAGTGATGACCCATTACTGATCTTGGCAGATCCACACAGATTGTAGTTTAAATCATCCTGGATTTTCATGTATTTTATGATGCCATCGCCATTACTCTTTTACTCTTTGGTAAAAAAACAGCTCTACAACATCACACACCTTTCACCATACTTAACACTGGGCATCAGGTTTTTTAGTGTAGCTATCTTTCTTTTTATATTAAACCCATCTCAAGTATTGGTCATGTGACCATAGAATACAGTTCCAAAGTCCCAGCAGCATTTAGCAAAGTGATGCTTTCTATTGTGGTTGGATGACAGTAAATGCTTGTTCCTGGCATTCCTTCCAAATAATCTGTTTGCATGTGGTGTTGTATGATAGCGGTTTTGAGACTTGGTGCCTCCTATATTTTTATATAACTCTCTTACAGTGATCCTGGAGGAGTTTTCACTTCTGTTACCACCTTACTGTGCATGGGGGGTCTTCCAGACCAATTTGTCATAGTTCCAGTTGATTGGAACTCTTTAATGATTGCCCTTACTGCAGAACGCTCCATTTTCAGACATAAAGCTGTTTTGTACACATTTCCCCTTATTTGAATTGTTGTTCTGTTGTTTGTTTTATGTTAAAGTCAATTTCTAGACACTCAAATAAATATAATAGAGTCAAATATAGAGAGGCAAAATACTTCAGTAATAGACCATTATTTGGTAAAATTAGTTAAATTTAAATTAGTTTTACTCTCAAAATATTTTTCCAAATTTACTTCCATTAAAAGGCACTATTTTCAGTGTGAGATTAAGCTTGTTCACCATATGGTACATTTCTTATCAGCAGTAGTATGTATTTTTACCAGGGTCACCAATAATTGTGGGTAGGACTGTTTATAGTATGACACCAATGAAAGGAAAACAATGCTTTTTATTCTTTATTATTATTTTTATTTTTTTAATTATTTACCTGTTGACATAATTTCCACATATCCCTGTCCAAAAACAAGTAGTATTGGTTTTGCAGTTTTCCGCATAGTTTGAGCTCCGCAGCTGTCCGCAGCTTTGAATAAAACTCAAGAAGTTACATTCCATGTAAAGGTTTTGACTTCTCTTATAAAGTTACCATTTTTGAAGATGTTCCTCACACAGCGACCACATGCTACATTAACACAGGTTTGTATTTCAGTTTATTTATGTTGGTTAGTTGTGTTGATTTAATAGGACACACATTAAGTGGACTTAACTGGAAGATGGATGTTTTATGTAGTTAATCCTGGAGAATATACTTGCAGTCTTGTTTTACTTTTCTCATAGCAACGTCAGCTGCAAGTTTTAACAGCAGTTGGACAAATAATTCTCAAAGTTCATTTTCATACCATAAGGTTGGGTACTGAGTTGTGTGTTAAGGACAAGGAATTCATGTTCGTACTTTCTCGTTGCTTTAGGTTGTGTCCTTCACCATGTGGAAATGGTGGACGCATTTGAGCAGAGGCAGCTGTTTTTTCAAGGTAGCCAAGTAACACAAATAATGTGAGAAGGTATAGCATTAAAGTCAAAATAGTAATATATCACTTCTCCTTCACCTACATTTGACCCAATAACGTCTTCATCCTACATCTTGGATAGGACTCTGCCTAGGATATATGTGATGTATTCACATCTTGGTAAAGACTGGCTTTAAGGGGCTTATTGGGTTATGTATACTCTCACCCTAATGGACTGGACCATTCCTGGCATACCTTAGTGACCTCTGAGAAACAGAACGAGGTGAGAGTAATGCTTTTCTCTCCATCCACTTCACTTTTTCAGTCCTTCCCTTGTTCCGACGCCATTAGAGTGACAGTGTGCAGACGGTGTGAGAGAGATAGATAACAGACGTATACACACACGCACACAGGGAACCATGCAGTTACACACATGACAACACACACACATACACGTATGCCTGCACGCTGACTGGGGAAGAACAGCACTACAGGACGGTCAATATATTCATGTAATATACACAGCGTTATTGACTCATTACGATAGAAGAGTGTTCACTTCGACACAACACAAACACTTAATAATATACATACTATCTGAAAACACACGCAGAGGCAAACATGCAGCAGGGAGTATCAAATGATAGCAGAACAGATCAGTCAATAGTGCAGTGTGGGAGTCAATGTTTTGGATGGGGGCCCATCTGTGTGCTTTATATCACTGTTTAACTTAGTCTGGAGAGACTCACCTTGTCAACACTCTGCCTGGAGCCCAGCACGACTGTTTGTCCTTCACAGCGAGGGCCAGGAGGAGTTTGTTCAGACTTTGTTTCGATGCTCTCTGAAGTAACGATCTTGCCAAGGGCAGGGCCAGTTCTAAGGTTGGGCAAGGCTGGCCATTCCACAACTACGTCTCTGTTTAGGCTGACAGTGATTTAGCTAAAGGAGGTCACGGAGGTTCAAATAACCAGATGATATCACTACGCTGATATGAAAGAGGTCCCTAATAGTTTTTTTTTTTAGTTTTTTAGTGTCCCTAATTTTCTGTGTAGTATCTATTAGAATAGATTTACAAGCTTCAGTTTTTCCCAAACATAATATTTTTCTCATCTGTGTTCACTTTCTTGTCTGAAACTCTGTTAGAGCTCCTGTGTCTTTATGCCCCACCTCCTAATGAGCTTAGTGTGCTCTGATTGGTGAGCTTACTCCATTTTAACTGGTTAATCACTAATGTGGCATCCTGCTATGAGTTTCACCCCTCCCATACCACAGCTAACCTGGCTATTCTTCCATTGGTGTGTTGGTTCTGCTGTATCTGTTTGTCATATCAGAGTCTAATCCTGAAAGTCAGATAGAACAAGATCCGATCCACCATTGCTAGACTAGATGAGGAGGGTCAAGGTCGATGCTTCAAAATGGTATGTTTTTACCTTTTTAGCTCCGTGTTTGATGAGGGGTTGCCATCCTTGCCTGTAGGCGTGTAATAAGGACTGTGCTATGAGATGTCACCTTGTAACAGAGAAAAGATCTGAAAATTCTAAAAATAGGCACCAAAGAAAAAGGGAAAAAACGAAAAAGCATAATAGTCCTCCTTTAATATCATTTCGTGCCAAATGATTGTAGCAAATGAAGCCAGGCTGGCTTTCTAGAAAGAATCTTACTACAAAGTTGATTCTTAACTGTTTACTAATGTGAGCATCACATCAAACACTCTCTTAACATTGATATGCCTTTGGGAAACCCAGTCCCAGTCAGTTACCAGCTGTGATTGCACCACGGTCCACTCAGTCAGTTTGAAGCTTAACAGTTAAACTTGGCTTTGCAGTGGGTCAAGAATCTGTCCAGCATTAATGTACTGTAGCCATGTTTATGGTAGAACCTGACCCTCTTAGTTTATATAGAGTTTTAGCCTGTCCCAATAAGTCACTGAGTATTGTTGGAATGTTGGAGGTACAGGTGGTTCCTGAGGTTTGAAAGTGGGGGCAAAGGTTTGGCTGTGGCGTGTGCACTCGCTCCTGTAAAAGCATTATGCAGTCATAGGAATGCATTGTCTTTGGCCAACCAAGCATATGATTCTCAAGCAGCATTTTCATTACAAAACAGTACCAAATGGGTGTTTCTGTTGGGTATCATGCTTTCAGTTTTTTTTTTTTTAATGTTTTTTCCCCAATGTATTTACTTTCGTCATTACCTAGAGATTTATGTCAAATCAGATTACTATGTTCTTAATATGGAAGCCTGAACAATGATGTATATTTAGACCAGTGTTTCTCAACCCTGATCTTGGAGGCACCCTGCCCTGGACATTTTAGTATATTCCCTACTTTTAACACACCACCTTGCAGCTCTGAAGGGCTGGTTAATGAGCTGATAAGTTGAATCAGGTGTTTTGGGAGCAGAGAAAGCAGTAAAATGTGCAAGGGGGCCTCCAGGACCAGGGTTAGGCAAAACTGATTTAGACACATTATCAGCTGCTTATGAAGTAGCACAAGTAATTTATACGTTATAACCTGGATTTGCCTGATGGTAAGGTTTTCATTAAATTGGCCTAAAGGCTAGATTCTAATATTAATCTCTGGATATGCTGTCACACGTAATCCTGAGAAGCTTTAACCAGAGAATAGATTTTGTGTTTGTTGTTCAGTGTTTGTATGTGTGTAGTGGATTCTCTTAAAACGTGGTTACCTCAAGGATTCCGTAATTCAAAGAACCATTTAAATGTTTAGAAGACTCTTTGTATTGCTCAATGGTCCTTCTCCATATTTGGGTACCTGTTGTGTATGATTCATTTAAGAACTTTCTGAGAGATGTAGTTAACTTAGTTGGCCTAGTTGTATTTTTGTTATTGTTCACATATTTTAAAACTAGGCATAGAATAATTATAGTAAAGAGGGTGAAAGAATGATCATTCATGTAATAAAGGCACTGGAAACAAAAGATATGTACATGTAATTAAGTTGGATGTAAAGATTCAGAACATGTTAAAGGTCACCCACAGTTATCACTGGCATTAGCGTTGCATGTGGTTACTAATGTGGGCCGAAGCTGACCTTATTGAAAGTGCCTGGGCTGGGTCGCTGTTATGTTAGTTGATGATGTATCAACAGAGCTGCTTCCATGGTGTGAATATTTGGGTCATTCCTTCCATTCGCTATGTTTTTATTCTTTATCATATGTTTGTTTCTTCTTTTCTCAAGAAGCCCATCAACCTCTCTGTGTCTCTTTTACTCTCTCAGTCTCTCTGAGGCGCGCGTTGTGTAGGTAAGCTGCTCAGGTCGAACAGTGCACTCAGTGCTGGTGGGCGACAAGAGCTATGTGTGGTGGCCTGGTACAGCCCTGTCTCATGACTGAGGCCTAATCCCCCATTGCAACACACACACACACACACGCACACACACACACACACACACACACACAAAGGATCATAACCCCAAATCCTAGCACTGTGGTCTAATGCAAAAAGGAGTTTGAGTTTTTGAGGGGAAAGATGTGACGGACGAGTGTGTATGTGTGTGTTTGTGTCACGTTTCAGCTCATCTTTAGTTGTAGGTGTGTTGACTGAAATCAGCTCACCATGCTGTGGCTACGTGCAGGTACCTGTAATTTTCTGTGCTTCCTTCATCCTGTCCTTCACACGCCCTCTGTCTGTAATTCTTTTTTGTTTACATTTTAATAACCCTTCCAAGTATTTTCACATGTGCAGTTGTTTTGCTGTTTTATATGTGTGTTCATATTTGGGAAAGAGAAGCAGTTGTATTTTGGATAAGGCTTATGAACATGTGTAAATACATACTTGCATCTGTAGTACACTAACTGTAGTACTCTGAGGGCTAGTTTACTTACTGAAATGTGTTTCTAAAGTGGCTGTGCCTTTGCTTTGTTACTTGGCTGTTAGAATTTTAAGGCTGGGGTCACTCAGTTCTATAGTATACTGGTTCTTGGACCTATCCTTAGTGTCTCTGTGATAGCCCATCTTGAGGACCCTGAGGAATGATTAGAAGGTTAACAAGAACCCCCACTGTGGACTTATCAGTAGCCTGCTGCCTCTATTTTAAATTCATATTTGATTCTAAATTGATTTCTACTAATGTTGGTTTGAGGAATGGCCCACTCTGTACGCTCCACAGGAGTATAGACAGGTCCTTGGAGTTATGAAGGATGTTTGGTCAGGATGTTCATGACAGCTGTTCTATTTGAAGTTTGAAAGCATGCTGATGTTTTTAATGGATTGTTGTTATTACCTCGGTCTGTGCTCTTAATATTTAATGAAGAATTATTAAGGAACTCTTTGGGGAACTCTCTATTAGCTCTTCAGGCATATTATTGTGTATTAGTGTATGTGTGTGAGTGCATGCATTGCTCTCCATCCAAGAAAAAAATTGCATGCTGGGAAATGTTAAGTGTTTACTGTTTGATAATGATATGGACTTTGCTCGATCATTCGGTGTTCTGGTGTGAATTAGAGATTAATGATTAACGCACACACACACATTTTCACTCCCACACATTTTAATCACAGAACCCTCTAAAACAGAAAAGGATAGAACAGTGAAGGGAACAGGAGGAGTATAAACGTGTGGACAGGAAGTAAAGAAGCTGGAAGAGAAGGAGCTATACAGAGATAGATTGGAAAGAATATATGCCTTTGTATGATGCTGACAAAGAATAATGAGGTCTATGGGGATAATCACACTGTCTCTGGCACAATACACTTGAGCTATAATGGATAGACAGTTTAGCAGTAATGCTCCTTGCAGCATAAGAAATTTACCACATCCGGATGAGCTTTTAGTTAAGATGTTTGCTCACTATAGCTTTTATAAGGATGTATGATATAGGGTAGGATAGATCTGTGGTAAGTGTGAGCACCATGACAACATATTCTAATGTTATGCTGATTATTTGCATCATAATATGCTTTTCTGAGTGTTTGATGGGGGACAATACTACTTACCAGACAACGCTTACATCCTCTTGTAGAGAGACTGTGAATGACAATACTCAGGGTACAGTAACTGCATGTACTACTTAGTAATAGCTAATTAAATGACATCTTATTATGTTATTATTTTATTAATAGCATGGTAAAATGTGACACACCTTTATATTACGATATTCCTCTGATAGATTTAGGTTGCAACACACAGCCCAAGTAGTTAAACAACATTTAAAGAAGACTATCACTGTTGGGTTCAATAATTTACATACTACACAGTACTAAACCTGGTAAAATTGAACTGTACTGCACCATGTAGTCAACCAATGTTGTTTAAGTGCAGGCAATGCACTCAGTTTGACACAATGCTGACATGATTGCCCTATTGCCCACCCATACTACTAGAGTCTGTGCCAACTTCACAAAACTCAGAGGAACTGAACTAACTGTGCATGTATGTACAGGGTTTTCAAAAATGTCAAGATGTAATGTTTTATTCATAGCACCCATCCTTACTTAGTGTTACGATGATATAAAGGCTGTTCATTAATGAGTTTTGACAGAAGCTATGATTAATGGCAGTGTTCCCTTATTTCTGTCTCACTTACACACATAGGCGTGCACGCGCATGCACACACACACACACACACACACACACACACACACACACACACACACACACACACCAGCTCTGTTTCTGTTTATCTTGCGTTGTTATCCACCAGACAACTCCAGCATTGAGGTGCTGTCCTGATGCCCCCACCCCCAATCGACCCCTCCAACAGAGAAAAGAGCAGTGTGTGTGTGTGTGTGTGTGTGAATGTGCTGCATGGGGCCTGTTCTGACAATCAAGCCTCTGTCTGATCAGCACCACAGCTGGACACAGCCCCCTTTAGCCTAACGCAGTCTCACTAACTCAAACACTAATTAAACAGCTGATTTAGCCACCAGACCTGTACAGGCTTAGTCCTAAGTGCAGAGATTACCTGAGCCAAGTGGACAACAGATCAGATGTTATCAAAGACTTGAATGTTTTTAATGAAGTCTCATGTTCTAAACTGATAAACTAGGCCAAATCCAAAATCTCTGTAAAATACACACAGTCACAATTAAAGTTAAATTCCATATTACCCACCGAGTTAAAGCATCCATCACACAAAGGGAACAATTGTTTACTTGAATGTCTTACATGCCGCAATTGTCTTTGTACTGGAGCCACCGAAAGTAGTAATATAACCTATTCTGTTCAAATCTGAGCTAGTCCTGACCTCGCTGGGGCCCTAAGCAAAATTCTGTAAAGGGGCCCTCCTACCTATGAGCCATGTAAATCATTTGTCGTTCCCCCACACTTACACCTGACACTACTTCTACAAGGCTCCCCCTACAACCCTTTTCCTCCTTTAAAACAGTTAACTCCATCTATCAGTCTAGGAATAGGTAGACCTATACAGAACCGAATGAGCTACAGACAACCAGTATTTCTCAATGAATTAATTTCTCCTCGACTGACAAACATAAGTATATTAATTGTTGGGTATTCATTTTATCAGCTACATCAGGCCCATTCTGATTGACTTCCTCATGAAACATATATAAAATATAAAATACAGTTTTTACTCTGGCTTGGCTAGCTACTAAATATTCACTATTTACTGGAAAATGCACAGTCATATTACCCACTATACCCATCTAACCAACATTTAAATTCATCATTTAATGAATAGTCCACTGCTTTCCATTTTTCCTTAGTCCAGAGTTGTAACTAAACTTTGCCTGAGAAACTAGACCATGATATTCTTGTTTTTAAATGCAGCATGTCAATGAGGAGTAGGCCCTCATGCCCAAAAAACACTTCATGGCTTATTGTTTCTGTTCAGCCCTCTGTCAGAATGTTCTTGCTAAGAATGTCGGCTGTCAGAGGATAGCTACAGTGCTTACTTATTTTACTGCTCACTTCTCATGGTCTAAACACCTTTCATTCGTTTTCTTCATTCTAGAACATCTCTTTCACCTCACCCTCATCCTTACTGCCTCCACCCCCACCCCACTCATTCTCAGCCGTTATCAGTGCTGGCAGTGCAGATTTACTGGTTCTGATGGGTGGGGTGAACATCTGGGTCTTATTAAAGAACAGTCATCCCTCTCCTGCCCTCGCTGCCTCCTGGCATACTGGTGTTTTTCAGCAAGTGTGTTTTTACCGCTGTACTCTTTGCTGATTTCTGTGTGGGAACTCATGGAGATAAGCCTATTCTGTTATGATGACGAAGTTATGACTTCCTGGAAGCCTGTTTTGGTTAGGGTTAGTTTTGATTCATAGTATAAGGCCATGTTTGGTTGACTAAGACCGTTTAAAAAGAGATATTGGGCAATACGCATTTTCTATGATCATATAACTCAGTTCTATATCTTAGTTTAACCCCAAACGCATCATTATCCATCCGCTGTGAAAAATGACTCAGTTCTGGGAGAGAAGATGTAGGTTCAGGACTCGACCTAGGCCAGACTTACTGAGAGATTATGAAGCTTCATTTAAGAATGAGGATGAGGGGTAAAGGACCCATGCGAGGTAAGAGAAAGAGGGAGAAAAGCGCATGTAAAGAGGTTTTCCCAACAATAACACTGGAATTCTTTGCATACTCGGCTGGGCAGCAGCTTAATCTATCAAAGAAGAGAGCACTGGGTTTTAGGGGATGCCTGCCCACCCTCTCCACCTCCCCCGATTCCCCCTGACCTTCTGCCTAACCCCTCTCTTCCTCCATCACTCCACTGCTATCCATGACTTCGCTACATTGTACTTCTCTGGTTCTAAAGGGTCTATTTGTGTTTGTTTGCTTTAGTTGCCCAGTTTTGTTCATCATGAACATTTACTGTGTATTTGCTTTGCATAGGTCATTAATGTACCACTGACAAAGTGTGTGGCGAAATTGTGTGATTATAGAAAATGGTCATGCGTTGAGGATTTGGGGAGATTTGGTGTTAAGGTGGTGGGGGAGCGGAGAGCGAGAAGGTGAAAAAGGTTTATTTTCCACAGACACAGCAGATGATGAGGTTGGCAATTAACAAAGTCGGTGGTATGATAATAATTAAACTGACCATAATGAGTTCATACACTGAACCCTGGAGAGGCCTGACTAAATATGACTAATCAATTAGCTGACATCGCAGCCCACCTCTCTCAAACTCACGTCACTGTTTACTTATGTCCTACACATGTGATTCAGCCCTATGCCTTCTCTGAAGTAAATGCCAGGAAGGAGTCAGGATGGGGAAAAACACCTGGTAACTGGAGGTTGGATATCGCAGGTTTCCAGACTCTGTCATACATTTTTATGTAATAGTGTCACACAAACAAACTCAAAACATCTCAAAATCAAAATCACCATGCAATTACACACTGTCACCTGTAAGGGCTCTAAATCGCCCATACCTACCTAGTACAGCTTAGCTTACATCCAATAGCAATCTCCTTTGTTTCTCCATGTAAAGTGTATGCACAAAGGGAAGCTGATTGAATAAGTTTAAAATTGAAGTTAAAAGTTCAGTTACTGGTTTAATGTATAGTTTGAATGTGCCGTGCATCATTATAAACTTCTACCCAGTGAGTTTGGAGGTATGTTGAGGACATGATGCTTCTGTACACATTTTAGCACAATTCCTTGTGTTGTTACTCTCATCATTAGTCCAGTATGGTTCTACAAGTCTACTGTTTGATGATGTTCTCAGCCTAGACTGATTTATGATACTGGGCACATGATTTAGTATTCTTATAAAATTTGAATGAAAGATGATGATCTCTGTTGGGGAAATTGACAAAACTTTGTCACTCTTTTTTAACATACTGTAGATTATTTAGCAGTCCATTAGCCATGGCGTTAGTGTCAGTGATGATTTCCACTGCATTAACATAGTTGAATGCAACATGTGTTGGGAACATGATTTTATGTATGTAAAACCCAGTTAGATGTGCTGTGTATGGTACAAGATTTCAGCTGTAGCCTAATTTAATTACTGACATATAATGTCAGGCTTCCATATGTGTTTGAGGAGTAGTGAGATGCTGCATGTGTATCTTAGTTTGAAGTGCTCTTGTAGCCTATTTTCTTCTTAACTTTATTTGAACATTGGAAACATAAATAAATAAATAAACAGTTTAAAATAAACAGTGTCTGCTTTATATTTATTAATACCATAAATCTGACTAGATAATTGTAAAATGGCTGACCCTCCAGTGTTCGTCAAAAGTTTCTTCAAAATGCTGCCAGACTTTGGACATATTCTGAAACTTGGTTATAGCTAGCCAAGCATACCAGCCACTCCACCTCAGGCTTCAGCTTCTCTCATTAGTGTATGTTGCTGAAATTGAAATGTTATCTCTCTCCATGTTTGTAAGCCTCTGTCTGTTTTATCCTGGTATTATAATGCACGCTGACTAACCCAAAACAAAAAACTCAACTAACGGGTTGAATGAGTCAACTAACGGGTCTCTGACAGATTATTCAACTTGTCGACTTTGATTGGGCAGCCATGGATCACTGTGGTTAAGTTGTTGTTGCACAGTCTACTAATGAGACCAGAGTCGGGAGGCAGAGGAATGTGGTGTGATATGAACATGCTGGAGTGATTTCTTGAGAACTGGGTGCCTGTTGTTTGAGAACTTTGCTGTTCAAACAATGTCATTGCACTTGATGGCATAGTTAATAGAATGCCTCCACCATGCATTATCAGATTTGCATTGCGATTTTTCACTGTGTCATACTACGTTGTTGCAGTGAGTCATTGTCGCAGTGAGTCAGATCCAGAGGCAGACATACTGCCTCATTCGCTTCATTTGCAGTCCCTCTCTTTTTTAACATACTTTCTCCTTTCCATCACTTCAACAGGAATGCATTTACCGGCGTTTCATAGCCTTGCTGGCTCATCTGTGTGTAGTGTTTGTCTGGAAACGGCTTGTATTCAAATAATGAGGTTATATAACTAAATAAATAATTTCCCACAATTAGTTGTTATAATCTCAAAATCAAACTCATTTAATCATCAACAGTACAAGTTGTAGGACTGTGTGGAGCAGAGTATGGATTCTGGTTAGTTCTGTTTGCTTTGTGCAGTTGCTCCACAGTGGCTGTAACTGTATCTTTAAAATCTCACTTTTCATTATATTCTGTACCATCTTGTTTTAGCCATCTTGTTTTATTCGTTTGGCCTCAAAAATCACTGATGGCATATAAAGTTTTACATAGCACATGCTGTGTTTTCAGTACACTGAGGTTTTTGTCCACTTTATTGGTTACTTTTGGCATGTGAACAATACCAGTTTTAAGTTACTGTTCTGCTTAATGTTATTTTATACTGAGTTTTTTTAAGTTGAATTAAACGTGAATATTGATGTTTCTCAGATAGGTTAATAGGTTATTAAATATAGGTTAATAAATATTCATTTATTTCCAGTTTGTCTTCTGTTCTTCTGTGTGTTTATTAATAAAAGTACAAATAAAATAGAACAGCTCGATTGAGTCCTGCACATCCACAGCTTAGTTCAGGGAATTGAGTTGCCTAGTTAAAGGAGTGTGAAGCACGTGAGCCATCAGAATTTTATGACAGGAATCACTTATCTTCACTCGTGAGGTGAACTTACCAAGAAGCCAAGGAGAAATTGTTTGAATTGAATTTGTTAAATTATTTTTTAAATGCTGAAATATGTCAGCCTGAGATAAATCTCAGATGTTAAACAATCATAGTTAGACAGTCATTAAGGAAATGTGATTATCTGGATGATCTTTTTTGACACCCCTACCAGAAACATATTCAGAAAGATCTGTATTTTCTCACTTCTCTTTTCTCCTCGCTTCTTCTCTCCAGGTCATGATATTAACAGCTCTTTGGAGGCAGCAAACATTGACACCAGTATTCTGGAGGAATACATCAGCAAAGAGGACGACAGCACAGATATGTGAGAGACTTGAGCTCCGGCAACACTCACATGCATATAGTGTAGATACAAACACATACAGTACATATATCATCACTGTGCAGGGAAAAAGAGGTATCTCCAAAGTGGAAACTTTGGAGAGGGGCAAAACATCATTTCACTTTAATGTCAGTCAATGCAGGCAAATGTTTTTCCAAGCAATTTTGGGCCATTTTTTTGTTGGTCCATTCATCATGAAATGCCACACAGCGTAAATAACAGCTGCTGTGTTCAAATAATGCATAAAAGCAAAAATACATGTTTTTCATTGGATGGTGACATTACACAGAGTTGCCCACTTATCCCCAATCCTACACTGCTGTTTGTTTTCTTGCATTAAGCTGTTAAAGAGGTACTAAAGCATTTTCAGCCTTGTACTGTAAATATGTTTGAAGTCGACAGGTTTTCTTACGGCTCCTGTCTCAGTCAGCTGAAATATTCCTTGAAAAGAAACCATGACAGATGAATCTAGCTCTCCTGTATAAACACACACTACATGAGATGCTGATACGGTCTAATGTCTGGGCATACACTCATTCCTCCGTTAGCACTTTGTGTGTTTGCTTTGACACCACGTCGGGCCACATGTTTTGGCAGCTGTTTTGTTTGTATAATGATTATGTAGACATTTATAAAAGTGTTTCTCCTGCAGCTGTTTTTCAGAGGTCCACAGCAACCCAGGGCCCAACTGCTCCTCCCCCCAAGCCGGAGCATCCTCATCAGGGGGGGTAGTGTGTGGTGTGAGCCCCCCTATCGCCCAGCGCCAGGGCACTGTCCAATCTCTGCCCCCACCTTGCCAGAACCCCTATCCCCCTCCACCCCCACTCGGACTTCTCAGACACAGCCACCCCTGCCTGGGGCAACAGCAGAGCCAGTCCCATCAGCACCACCAACAGGTCCCACAGCAACACATCAAACCAGAACACTGCGGTCATTACGCACCCGGGTAAGAGAATGAGAGAGTGGGAAGGAGAGAAAGAGAAAGAGCATGTGAGGAGATTAGACAGCAGAAGTGTGGGATTTGAACAAAGGTTGATAAGGAGAAGTATGACTCAAAGGCAGATAAGTGAAAGAAAGGACAGAGAGGCTGAGAAGCTTTGTGGCCAGTGTTATTACCAACTTATGATAAATGACACAATAATGACCAAGAATAGATTTAATGCACAGTGAGGTTAGACTGAACCCCTTGAACTCTAAGAGTCTGTGTGTGGTTATACTTTAGCACTTTAGGTTCTCACTACTACATACAGTGCTGGCCGAAAGTCAGACACCAGTCTTTCCAACCAAGATGGCAAATTTACAATTTATTATAAGCTATAAGCGATTTATTTTGGCCAAGAGATAATCCACTTATAATAAGTTTTCAGAACTGAAGATCCAAAATAAGTAAAAATAAGTTTCACCTATATAAGTGTTGTTGAATTAGGACTAGTCATTTCATAGCGGTCATCAGGTGGGCAGTCTCCTTCTTTGGTGTTACCCGGATGGGCTGATTTTTTTTTTTTTTCGTCATGGCCACACCTCCATGTTGCTGACTCTACTAGCCACGCCTTGGATGAAATGGCCCATCCCAGTTTTTAAAATGACCTGAACTAAACTTCAGCAAGTAAAGCTCAGAAAATTCTCAGTTCAGGGAGCGGAGGGAGGGACCCATGAGCAATCTGAGGAGACTAAGACAAATGGATGTGTACTGATAACCTCTTATGAAAGCACAGTGTGTTTTTTCAGGCATTAATTGGATTTTTTTTTTTTTTACATGAAAAAAATGGGAACCGCAGGTATGAAGAGATCCATAATTAGGTTTTCCTTTATTGCTCTGCACTTTATGGCTAGATTCCCCTGAAATGACTAATGCTCTGTAACTTACAACGTATTTTTATTTACAGAACATTACCTGAGTCTCCTCCAGACTCTAGCTCAGAGCCCTACTCCCCACAGCAAGTGAATGGTAAGTTCCAAAGAAATGATAGAGACTTTAGAATTACCTTATAGGGAGTTGGCTGGCGTTGTGCTGTGGATGCTCATAGCTGTGAAAATAATTCTGACAAGAAAGAAGACAGACGTAAGTCAGCTGACCGAATAAGTCAGGGATCTAGACTGCACTGATTACAGCAACATATAGCAGATATTCATCTTTTTGTATAATACAAGTCTGTAAAGGAAGAGAGAGACAGAAAAAGGAAATGAGAGTGAGAGGTATATGCTTACTAGGTGACAGAGAGGTCACTGACACTGATTATTTAAACATACAGATTATGTTAAGGAAAGACAGCAGGACTGAGATACAGCTTATGATCATATAAATATAAGAAAATATAAAAATAGACCAGCCCGGGAAAAACAGGGGCCAACGGGAGAAGGAAGTGATGTCAGAAAGATGTAGATGGAAAGGTGTTCCTTTAGTGACTTCTACACCATTTTGTCATATGTTAAATGGCGTTTGTTTGTTATACCATTCAGCTGCGTAATATTACTGTTATATACCACCAAGTCAAACACGTTTGTGCTGCTCCCTGCACACCTGTGTTGGTCTTTCCCATCAAGGAGAAAGGAGAAAAGGTGTGTAATAGTCTAATCTGATTGGCAGGGATCCAGCCGTTTAATAATAAAACACAGCATTAGCCAAGCCTGGGAACACTCTGGCTTAATTCATGCCTCAGCTGTTGAATACTTCAAAACGTCATGTGAATTTAAAGATTAAATTCAGAAAATAAATAATATATTTATGCGATTCATATTTATACAGTGCAGGTATCTCTGTTTCTCCTCCAGACTCGCACATGCTCAGGGCCATGACGCCTGAGAACATGTGTCATATGACCAGCCCGCCACCCCTGCCCCCTCATGGCCACTACCCTGGCATGCACCGGGACATGTACCTGAAACCAGAGCCCATGATTTCACAGTACCCGATGGGTCCAGCCAGCAGTGGAGGTGGAGACATGCAACAGAGTCAGATGCTACATCAGCTATTACAGCATCCACAAGGACAAGAGTAAGTAAGAAAGCAAGTGACAGAGAAAGGAACACATGAATGAACAGTTCTGAAGGAATTGGTTTAACGTTGCATGTGTTCGCTTATGTGTGTACAGTGGTATTCCTGTTCACCCAGCAAAGAAGAGGAAGCACTCGGATTCGCCTAACAGCACTCTCAATGCTCAGATACTCAGTGGCATTATTAAACAAGAACCAGGTACACACTTTAATAAACAGACATACATGACAGGGGTGTAGAAAAGTCTTGTTAAAACTTCTTACATGTTTGATTGTTTTCTCGTGCAGGTTTGATGCAGGATGCAAGTTTGATGCAGGAGGCAGGTTTGATGCAGGACTCTGAAAACTCGTATTTGGACCCAAACTATCAGTGCATAAAATGGCAGCCACACCAACAGAACAAATGGACTCCACTCTACGACGCCAGTGGCAAAGAGCTGTGGGTGATAGCTCTGCTTTACAAAAATGTAGCACTGTGACCCCGTGCATGCTTTTGGAATTAGATGTATTATTACATGTTGAAATATAGAGATAGGAAGAAAGAAAGAAGAGAGTGCATGTGTGCGTAATGGGTTTATATTAGACGGATGGATTTAATGGGGTGTAGGGAGGTATCAGGCAAAACTGGAAAACTGAAAAGGGGTGAGAGGCCGAGCGAGAGTGTGTGTGAGAGAAAGAGAGAGAGAGAGAGAGTGAGAAAGCGAGAGAGAGAGAGAGAGATAGAGAGAGAGAGAGAGAGAGAGAGAGAGAGAGAGAGAGAGAGAGAGAGAGAGAGAGAGGAGAGGATGGAGGGGTCTGAGAATTCCAAAGAGGTGAGTTGTGCGTAGGAGTGAGAGTAAGACTAGTTTCGGCTAGTGAAAGCAGCAGAGGAGGAGGGGAGGGAAAAAGAAAGGGGGTGAAAAAAAGAAGAGTAGAGGGACGCAGGGAAAAATTGATGGAGGGAGAATTTTAAGGGCTTGCGTATATCAACATTATATATAAAAGGGAAATAAAATGAATAAAACATTATCAATAGTTAGTTTTATTTATTTTCACCAGGTAATTCATTCTTTTTCTTCTTCTTCTCTCTCTCTCTCTCTTTCTGTCTATCTATCTGTCTCTTTCTCTAGCCCAATGCCCACATACAGGGTAGATGCAGACAAGGGTTTTAATTTCTCTTTGGCTGATGATGCCTTCGTGTGTCAGAAAAAGAACCACTTCCAGGTCACTGTGTACATCGGCATGCTTGGGGATCCAAAATACGTTAAGACCAGCGAGGGACTTCAGCCAATAGAATGCTTCTACCTGAAACTCAACGGAGTCAAGGTGAGGAGTGAAGGACAGTTACAGTGAAAGGTCAATAAATCAAATAAAGGCTGGTCAAGTTTACCGGTTTATGTGTCAAGGTTCTTACTGTACAAAATTCAGTAAGCTCAGTAATTCAGGGAGGCTTGTTGCTTACTGTGAAGATACCGCTATTCTACTTTAGCTGATGTTAAATGCATAATACATTTAAAATGATACGCCATTAAACGTATTAAACGACTTTTCTGCACAGTTGGAAGCAATGAACCAGACCATTAACGTGGAGCAGTCACAGTCAGACCGCAGCAAGAGGCCATTCAAACCTGTACTGTGAGTTTTCTCTCAAACACAATTACACATTTCTTATGGTTCAATCAGAAACTGACACAAGTGTTATAATAATAATAGAATTAATATTATTGTAGAAGTAGAAACTACTTCTATAAAAACGGTTATTAAACATTGTGGTCATTTTATTTCACAATAATTATAATAGTGTTGATTTCAATGCTAAAAGCTGGACACTATAAGAAATATACATAAGATAATATATTTAATATTGGGAACAGCAATAAGTTATTTAAATGATAGATCATGTACTGAAATTATTTATTACAGTTTATTACATTTAAGCAATTTCTTGATAATAGATTAGATTGCTCTTCAGATTAAAGCCATTAAGAATAATATTTTGTGTGTGGTTTTAATTCTGGACACGTGTAAAGTAAGCTGTAAACATTAAAGCTTCATGCAAATGTGATGAAATCTGGAAAATAGTTATGTCACATGTGTACATTTACAGCATTTAGCTGACGCTCTTATCCAGAGCAACTTACAATGTTAATCATATTACAGGCAGGCCAGTGTAGTGTTAGGATTCTTGCCCAAGGACTCTTATTGGAGTAGCACAGACCAGACAGGGAATCGAACCCCAGTCTCCCAAATGGTGTGATAGCTTAGTGACAAGTTTTACCCGCTGCTCCACACCAACCACTACACTTTATTGTTGTACCAGCAACAAAAAGTTTTTTAAAAGTGATTCCAAACTTTATTTGTGACTTTGACAGTAGTGCACTAATACTGTAAGATGTTTCCTGACTTAATTTAATGACATATGAACAGGAATTCATAACAGTGTTAAAAATAGTGTTAATGTCACAGCCATTGGCTTTGAGCATCAGATCTGTACCATGTTTACCGATTGTGTGGAAGAATTTCATTGTGTTCGTTTGTTGTAGGGTTACTCTGCCACCTGAACAGGTTACTAAAGTAACAGTGGGTCGGCTTCACTTCAGTGAGACCACAGCGAATAACATGAGGAAGAAGGGCAAGCCAAACCCTGACCAGAGGTAAGAAACACCAACACTACGCACGTATAGGCTCACTGATACTAATGAATGTGTTTTTAATACTAGGTTGTTCAACTAAATAAACCCTTGCAAAGTTAAATACATGCATCGTTTCAGAGAAACACCCAAACACAGCATGTGCCAAGTACATGTGCGGAGCATGTCCCACACCGGGGCACAGGTCCTTTACACTAACAGCCAGCTTTAACTAAACCATGAGAACATGTGTTGTGTGTAGGTACTTCATGCTGGTGGTGGCTCTCCAGGCCCAGTCCCACAGCCAGAGCTACACGTTGGCGGCACAGGTGTCTGAGAGGATCATCGTCAGGGTAACTGCTGTCAGTCTGGCCGTGTCTGTCTGACCAGCCTCCTCAAATCACTACCTGTCTCTGTGTGTCAATCATATGACCCTCACCAATCACCTTCATTCTCTCTAAGGGAGTCATATTTTGCTTGTCACACTGTTATGTTTTCATATGTGTGGCTTTTCATATACATTCCTTTTTAAGAACAATGATGAATTGCTTTTTTTCTGATTATTAGAATAAGTATGATTTAAATACGTTGTATAAGAATTTGTACAAAGACCATACAGTCATATTAGACATTTGGGTGCCCCTGGTCACACCCTGGTCACATTACATGTTTTGTTGATTCTCTAAATGAAAGGAGTAGTGTATCAATATGATGTTTATGTTTAGAAATTAATCTTTATTTGCTGGCCTAGAGGTTGTTAAATGGTGACTGTACCTCGAGGAGATGTTAACACACATACACATACTTTAAATTACTGTACATGGGGTTGTTGATTTTGTTTGCCTGTATTTATTCTAATGTCGTGACAGATAAACAGACTAACTAATTTTTTTCTCAGCTGTCTCAGACTTTTTCAGAAGTACTATGTATCTATCATGTAATGCTGAGATGTTTACTAGTGACTTGCGGTGTAATTGTATCAAAGTGTTTAGTATATTGCGCTTTCTCTCTCTCTCTCCCTTCTTCTCTCTCTTCCTCTCTTTCTTTCTCCTCCTGTCTTAGGCATCCAACCCAGGTCAGTTTGAGAGTGATAGTGAGGTATTATGGCAAAGGGGTCAGCTGCCAGACTCGGTCTACCATCATGGCCGAGTTGGCATCAACACTGACCGACCCGATGAGGCACTGGTAGTCCATGGCAACCTCAAGGTCATGGGCTCCCTTGTACATCCCTCAGACATCCGTGCCAAAGAGAACGTGCAAGAGGTGTGTATGTGTGCGCGTCGTCTACTCACTTCTGACTGTTAACCTTTTCAGATCTGTCTATAATTTACTGCTTATCACCAAGTTATTGAAAGTATCTCTCTGTAGGTGGATACCACAGATAACCTGAAGCGGATTTCTCAAATGCGATTGGTGCATTACCAGTACAAGCCTGAGTTTGCTGCTACTGTGGGCATTGATAACACTGCAGAGACCGGTAACCAACTCCACTATGTTTAACCCTGTTTGTATACACATGTGCCCGTTAGCCTATTAATGCCTTTTTTATCACTTTGAAATATCTTTTTAAATACATTACAGACTTACAGAGCAAAAGTCGGAGAGCACTCTTTTGTTTATTCAATTTCCAGTCAAAATAGCCGTTCAGTGTCACAAGAAAAACAGGAGAAGTCAACAGGAGTTCAACAAAACAAAATCTATAGAGAAAATTTCTTCTTGACAACCAAGTTAGAACTGGTAGACCACCAAAACATCAACAGTACCTACAGCTTTCATCTTTGAGACAAAACCTAGCTGCACTTTTGCTTCAGATATAATAACATATGTGCTGTCTATATTTCCAATATAAGAAGACAATTGGACACTGGAAAATTTGGAAATAAAAAACGAAACTGTGGTCTCTTTTGTAGTTTTGCTAAATACTGTGTGTGTACTCAGTGTAGCATGTTGTGCCTCTGACACAGATGAGCATTTGCACTAGCTTTATGTGTATGTTTGTTATGTTTAAATCAGGAGTGATAGCTCAAGAAGTTCAGAAGATTCTCCCAGAAGCTGTGAAGGATGGGGGAGACGTTGTTTGTGCCAATGGAGAGACCATCCCTAACTTACTGGTAGTCAACAAGGTGTGCATTCACACACATTTACACATTTATTATTACATATACTTTTATAATATGCTGGGTATATAATAGTGAGAACTGCTTAATTGTCCATGCAATGTGAAAATTGTGCTTTAGCCAATATGGCAGATACAAAAAAACAGCTTCAGGACATAACACCATAAATATATAGTGTATTCAGGGAGACCATTTATACAATGCCCATAAACAATTATTATAATTATTATAGGCAGGCATTACTTGCTTTTCACACAGAATTAAGAAGGTGTGGTTTTGCCTGTGTATGTGTTTGTTAGGAGCGTATCTTTATGGAGAATGTTGGAGCAGTAAAGGAACTGTGTAAACTGACGGATAATCTGGAGACTCGTATTGATGAGCTTGAACGCTGGAGCCGGAAACTTGCTAAACTACGGCGCCTTGATAGCATGAAGAGCACCATCAGCGGGGGCACAGTCAGGTTTGTGGCTAAACTACATTTCACACTACATACAGACCATTTGGACATTCACTTATCTGACCACTAAAACCAGCAAAACAATGTGTGTAAATCTTTTTGATTCTCTTTCTCAATAACAGGAAGACGAACAGATCCAACTCCTTTATTTGTATTGTAGCATGTACAGAAAATGATTACAGGTTAAGCAAAACTTAAACCAAACTGGTAGACAGAACTTTCTGCCCAACTACAGTCTTTAATATGGCACAACAACTCTGTTTTCTTTAATAGCAGTGAACGCTACTGTACTGTGGTATAAGTGGGGTGAACTATTTTGTCTAAGTAGACGTAAAAAGTGTGAATCAATAAATAAATTCACACACTTTCTTATCATCTGTTTTCATCCAAATCTGCTGCATAAAAGTGTAGTATTTAAAAGGTGTGGATGATCAGAACTGGGGAAAAAGTAGAGAATTTGACTTATGTTAATTGTTGGCCTGTGACTGCAGTAAGGCCTTCACTGTTTGTGCTATGTGAAAAGCAGCAAGTTGTAAAGAGGTTACTGATTTAGTTTACACCAGTCCATTGCTTATTATGTTCTGTAGTGATCATTAAAAAATTACACCTGTTTTTGTTCCTTCTTAAATGTAATTTTCTGAAAATTGGCCAGTGTGCATAGTACTACCCTAAATGAACACAGGGATCCATTTCAATCAAAGCCTATGTTATTAAATACATTCTAATATGTGTTGTTCTTTTATAATTTTAGCCAGTCAGGAAGTCAGTTCAGCAGAACAGGAAGTGGTCCATACAAGAAGAAGTCCATCAAGTCAGGAAGTAAGGTATGTACCCTACTGTACTCATCCTCTTTGTCATTAAAGGTGTAGCTACCCTGAGGGTTAAAATAGGTCATAGACAAAATATAGTGAAATGAATTTGGTAGAATTAATATTCCACAAACAATCACAACGCTGAAAAGGTTAATGATGTAATCCATTAGAAATAGCTAATTACATTACATTACACTGAAAAAAGTAATCCCAGTACTCAGTAACTTCTACATTACTCTCTAATACCCACACACATCTGTGCCCTGCTAAAATGTACAACCTTGTAGTACTTTCAGTAGTTAATACTGAAAGGAGAAAACCAGTCACAGTAAATACAAATTTAATTCATTAACTGGGTAACCTTTTGAGTTAATGGAGTTTTTTACAGTAAATTAACAGAACAATCATCTGTGTTTGTTATTACTAAAAGCACAACCAGGTTTGTTACTATATATGTTACAGGATCTAGTGGTTTTTGTACAGTGCCAAATTTAGTCACTGCCTTTGATAAGACACAGTCCGTTACACAAACAGCTAGTGACATATAAAAACATATAAAAATATATTAGCAAATTCTTAAAAAGTAAGAAAAGATTGGAGCTTATCACCAAAAACCAATACAATACAATATTATCACAATACTTGTCACAACACGATGTCACTGTGATTAAAAAATGCATTGTGCTGAGTACAGCAGTAGCATATTTGTGACTGCATGAAACTTTGCCAGTGTTTGTTTATTTAATTAGATAAGGGTCTTCTCAGTCACTGCGTCTTCATTCAGTCATTACTGCAGGAAAATGGGACTGTCAAGTAGACAGGCTGATTATTCACTAAAACCTGGCATCCCTGTATTGATACGGTATTACCACACAACATACTGCAATGTGAAGACTGCAGTTTTACCCATCCTTAAATGAGGATGCTCATGCCTTGTCAAGCTGACTGCAGCTGGTCAGTGGAGACATAATGTGTAATGGACCGATTCAGGAAAGAGTGTAAAAGCTATTCGAAATGTGTTTGCAGAATGTGGTCCCAGAGCAGGGCTGCTTGAGTCACAAGTTCCTGCAGGGCACCATTCTAGCCCTGGTCATCATCATGGCCTTCAGGTGAGAGGGGAGAACCCATTTTGAGTTTTCAAAATGATGAATATATTTAACATGCATGTAAAGGTCTTGAGTGCCATTTCCTCTTTTTCTTTCTCTAGTGTCATCTCAATGTCTATACTGTATGTGCTAAACATGCAGCAGCATGGAAACGTAGCCGAGGTGGATGGGTATGTATACATTAGAACTTAAGTTTAATCTCATGGTCGAGACCATTAAACCATATATACTTTTGGTTTTGTCTGGTAGCCAGTGGGGTTTTCAGCACTTTCACCGGGGTAAAGCAGTTCATTTAATAGCTATTATTTCACTCAAATGATTTGATAAAATAGCATTCAGTATTTTCTAAGAATCAGAAGGGCGATTTAAACATCTGATTAAATGTCACTTTAGATGGAATGTCTGTTGCACTTACAATGCTCAAATCTGCACATGCCTTACATTTGTGGTTTATCAGACCTCTGTGTGTGGGTCCCCATGTGAAATGTTATCAGTGTAAGACTTGTTGTCTGAGACATTAGTGTGTCAAAATGTGAAAGTGCTTCAATTAGGCACACTAAACTATTTATTTATTTATTTATTTATCAATCATTACTATTTTCGAACACCCACAGATTACATATTCTTCTAAACCTGACGTTTCTTTGCTGAGTCTTTCTTAGCTCTGAGTGCATTAGCATGTTTGTTTTTTCTTCTCTCTCATTCTCTCAGTCGTGCTCTCTGTGGTTTATTTGTAGCTCTTTCTCCGCCTGTGTTCTCTACATCTCCTGGATGCCTTTCCTCACTGCCACTGTCACTTTCTGTCCATCTGTGTGTCCATGGTATGCTCTGTGTTACTCCCTTCTGGTTTTCTGTCTTCAATCCTTTTTTACATTTCCTGCTCTATGGTGGGTAATCTTAGGCTCATTTCTTCTAAAAGGTCTTTTTTGGACATGCTACCACAGCGAGGTAGATTTATTAGTGAAGCTGATGTAAACAGGTTCATCTGAAGAGTTCCAGTCTTTAGTTCGACTAGTTTTAATTAACGAAATTTAGGCTTCTTAATCGTGTTCTGATTTTAAAAAAGATACTTCTTGAGTTAAACCACATATTTAGCATATCACACAGACACATTCCCAGTCGTAGTGTAAATTCAGCGCAGTTCCATAACTGTGGCAATGTTTGGGAATGCTTGGGAACTGTCCTGATCTAGGTGTTTCTCTCTCTCTCTCTCAGGTCTAGCTCAGCACTGGGCTCATCTCATAAGGCTATTTATTCCTCCCCCGGAGATCCTAAGTCTACACTCTCTTCAGGTGCCAAAGCATCAAATGAAAACGATACATGCTAATATAATCGCTTGTGAATTCTGTTGTAGTGCAAGTACAGACGGGTGACAGATTAAAGCCAAAACTAACATAATGTGGTTAAGTAAATGTGCTAGGTGCCCACCAATCAGCAGATCAGCCTCACTACCCCTTAGCATAGATTTGCACAGGTCTCTGGAACCGTACTGGAAGTATATGACACTATCACTCTAATGTGAGAGCATCACAGTTACATAATGTACGTGTTTAAAATTATTTAGAGCTCTGTTTACTGATGTCTTTCCCACACATCTAAATGCAGATGTGATTTTAGACACTGAAACACTGGTCAGCTGAGCAGTCTTGCTGAAGCCCCTGCTCTTCATGGCCAACAAACCCCCACTTACATCTAGTCTTCTGGCCATTTTAATCCAGGGTCACCTGGGCCTGCATGTTTATACATGCCACAGCACACGCTGCTAACAGCTTAGTTGTATCACCCTGGAGGGCATAGAAGGCATCTACGCTCGTTATGTGTCTTCACTCATTTGTTCAGGGTAGTGCTTGAATTTGTCACCCACCTGTTTGCCCTGTACAGGAAATGTTCAGATGCTGAGTTTGCGAGATAATGGAAATCATCTCTCATAATCTCTAACCGTTTCTTTTCAAAACAGTCACCAGCTCTCCAGCTTTACCTAATCATCCAGCTTGCTGCCCTCCAACAACTGCCACAACTAACCAGTCTTCTACTACTGTCAGCTTGCTGCCGAGCACCAACCAGTCTACATCAGGTACTGTAAGCATGTCACAGCTTGTTAAATCTGAATTCCGGTTATCCATTTATCCCCCACTGTTAATGTCAACTGAGGGTTTGAAAACTGACATTTTATGGCATCAGTGAAATAAGACATCTATATGCTCAGTTTCTTCCTGTTTCTTCCTCAGAAAGCACTCCTGTTCCCACCCTTACTAGCATAAACAAGAAGGCAAAGTCTCGGGTGCTGGACAAGGAGAGCAGAAGCAGGAACCGGCTCAGTCACACATCAGCCCCTCTCTTTCTCAGCAAGGTCAAGAAAGCACCTCAGCCTCCCGACATGGACACAGGAGATGCCAGCAACCGTCTGCCTGGGAGTCAGCAACCCCTGCCTCGAAGGCAACGCAGCATACATACAGAGGGTACAATGTTTGCTTTATGGCTAGATGTACACACACATGTACATATGTACACAGCTTATAATGAATGAAGGCTGCTACTTTCCTGCCAGCGCCGGACCCGACCTGACACACAGTATCAGTTTGAGCTTAAACCCAACCTGAGCCTGACAAAGAGACCCAAACCAGACAACAAGTCTCAATAACAATTTACTATTACTGGTAGATCACATACAGAAACAGTGTTAAAAATGTGAACTATTGTGCTGTAATGAAATAAACAGCTGTCCAAAAAGAACACCTGAGAACACACAACGAGGAAGTGCTCATCAGGAAATGCTTTTACAATAGTTTTGTCTGGATAAGCTTTCCTTAATGTTGACTGCTCTCACTCTCACTGTTCTAATTCTAAAGTTAGTTTTTAATCTTCCTGATTGAGCATGAGTCTCGTGGGCCCCTTGTGTGCATGAATCCAGCATGTCCAAATCCAAATGTTTTCAGTTAGTAAAATTATGGAGGAGGAATAAAGCAGGGAGAGAAGCAGGTCAGTATCTGTTAAGAGTGGAATCAGGCCGTGAGAACACGAATGTGACATTTGACCCTGACCCGAGCCCGACATGTTTGGGAACTGATGTTAATCCCAGTGTAAGCAGTTGGATCCCAATAGCACCCAGCACATTTTTACACATATGTAAAACAAATATTGTGTTGTGAGACCTTTTTCTAAAATCCTGATGTTTAAACACACAGAATTGTATTATTGGAGGTTTCCCTCCAGCGTTTATAGTTGTCTAAAGCTATCGTTTGCACATTTAGGTGGAAATTTCCAGCCATCATTAAAAGAACTTTACATTCTCGAGACCAATCAGGAGTTGAAGACATTGAACTGTGCTTCATCAGACAGTTGCAGGTATGCGTGAGTCTTTCACTATGTGGCAGTCAAGGTCTTAATGTACTTGTGTGCCCATTTACATTCTTACTAGAGTGTTAACTGCTTGTCTCTTATTTTCTTTGCCCATAGCTACACAGTACTTTTGCACAGAAGTGAGAATTCATCCATGTCCCATATCACCCTGCACATGAGGTACGTATACCTATGAAAGCAATGTGTTGCCTTCACCACAGTTACCTCACTAAAATCTGTTTTCCGTTATTCTAGGTCCTCTGCATTTGTGTGGGTGTGGCGGTGTAGAGTCGCTAGGGGGCGCTCATGTCTAAACCACACAGAGACTGAATTCTCTGAGGAGAAGGCTGCCTTTACAAAGGTAGCACATTATAGATTTACCTGTGTAACATCTCAAACACGATTTCTCTTATAATCTGTTATTCAAATGAGTTTGTGCTGCTCTTCTTTTCAGGGGACCACGCACTTGTGGCCAGTTCCAGTCCGGTCATTCCAGGAGGTCACCTACCATTTCCGGGTGTCACTTTCTGTGAGTAATTATTAAATAATGATTTTTATTAACCTGACACTTTGTGTGCTCCTGTAAAGCATTCTGTTGACCCACCTTTCCCCTTCCTACAGGGTGAGGCGGGCTGCTCTGAGGAGCAGGAGAAGCAGGACACCAGGCAGTTCTCTGATTACTTTTTCTTCGTTCAAAGCAGGTGTACTTGAGCAGAAGTCTAAAACACCAAATGAACACATTCCAATTCTCCTGCACACCTTTCGAACACTATAGGAGATTTCAGACCCCATAAAAGGATTTACTCAGACCACCCAGTCCCCCCAAACACATACGTAGTTTTCATCTGTTCTCTGTCTTGCTTTAAGGTCACCATATGTACTTGTGTGTGTATATGTGTGCACATGAGCGTGTGTGTGTGCGCATGTTAGGCACTTAGGGACTGCATTTTCTGCTCTCCCTTCCCAGGTGCATATTATGAGTATCTGCTGACTCCATTGCTTTTTACCATTGTAAATGAAATGCACTATGACAGACCATTTGTAGGTTTCCAATGTAATGCTTTATGCCGTATGCACATACAGCACTGCCAAATGGAATTTGACTGTTTCACCGGATAAAATAAGTGAGAATATGAGTAGTGTACGACAGTCAGAGACCACCCTTCGTTTATTTCATTTCCAGTGATTCATTTTACAGAGTCCGCAGAAAATAAGTAGCTATAAAATACTTTAAAAATCTGGAAGAAAATATAGATATGGCTTTTCTTTCTTTGGATAGCAACCATATGCTTATGAGAAAATTACAAAAGCTATTTTTTTTTTATTTAAAAAGATATGTTATCAATATTTTTTCATATTTATTGTTTCCACTTTTTATTACAGCTTCCTTTTTTCAAAGAATTGCTTTCAGTTTCAGAAATCTACAGTAAATAAATTCAAAGTTCAGTCTAAAAATTAGGTTATGTTTTCTGTTTCTCATGATCCAGCTAATCCCTTTCAGATTTAGTGATGTTGAGGTCTGGACCTGATGTTTTCTCAGTATTGGCTTGTTGACAGAGACACATTATTTCAGAGCCATAGCATAGCAGTGTAAAGATGGACAGAGAGTCTAACATGAGTGGATTTTTCATATAAGCTCCAGTCTTTGCAAATAAAATTGGACATCTCCAATTTATCCTATGATGACAGTTTTGGTCTTAGTGTTACAGTTATATATATATATATATATATATATATGTACAGACGTTGGACAATGAAACTGAAACACCTGGTTTTAGACCACAATCATTTATTAGTATGGTGTAGGGCCTCCTTTTGCGGCCAATACAGGGTCAGTTCGTCTTGGGAATGACATATACTGCGTCCTGCACAGTGGTCAGAGGGAGTTTAAGCCATTCTTCTTGCAGGATAGTGGCCAGGTCACTACGTGATGCTGGTGGAGGTTCATCCTTCTTGGTGGTATGCTGACATTACCCTGGATAGCGTGGCTCTTGATACATCACAAAGATTTGCTGTCTTGGTCACAGATGCGCCAGCAAGACGTGCACCAACAGTGTGTCCTCTTTTGAACTCTGGTATGTCACCCATAATGTTGTGTGCATTGCAGTATTTTGAGCAGAACTGTGCTCTTACCTGCTAACTGAACCTTCACACTCTGCTCTTACTGGTGCAATGTGCAATTAATGAAGACCGGCCACCAGGCTGGTCTAATTTAGCCATGAGACCTCCCACACTAAAATGACAGGTGTTTCAGTTTCATTGTCCAACCCCTATATATATATATACTCCATTGACTCTGTCCTTGTGTAGATCTAATATCCTCAGAAATATTCCTAAGAAAAATATTTAAGAAAAATAAAATAAATGAATACACATAAATAAATATAATAATGGTACGAGTTGGTAACAGTTGTTCTGACTGTATGAAAGAAATGAAAGAAATGAAAGAAATGAAGGTGGTCTCAGATTTAAATACTGGGTAAAAATACATTACAGGATGACATATTTTTTTGTTGTGGGGTCACTTCAGTTACTGTTTCGAAGCATGCTTTATCGCTTATTCAGAATGCAATTGCCCTCGTTGCTCACAAGCATGCTTTTGTAAATTGTTTCTAATGCCCAGTAGGTACACACTGGGTGTGACTGGGTGGGATATTTCTGTCTGTCTCTGCACTGGAACACTGCCAGACTCACCTGCCCACTTACACGTTCAGTAAAAAGACGAGCTTAACTGAACTTTAAACTGGAAACAGTCTTCTAGTGACCTGACTTGCAATGCAAAAGAGTTATTAAAAGCATTTTGTGTTGTTTTTATTGTAATTAATATTATTAAGGTAGGTCTGAGTCACTGAAGCCATAGTATCATAGCATCTCCAAAAAAAACACTGGATCCTGAGTGAGAATCACTGGATTTAAGGAACTGGAACTCATTGCAGGGATACACTGGAAGAACTGGTAGTCACACTCAGAGTCTTACACTGACAGTCTCAGACACTGGATTATAACGCCATATTAAAAACGCTTTAATGACAGTTATTTCTTTGTACATGTCACCTGTGCAACTGTCGTTCACAATAGCATTTCATTGCAACTTTGTGCCCTAACAGATTATATTTCTCCATTTAAATGTATATAGATCGTCTTTATTATATTTTTACAGGTCTATGAATTATGAATACCCGTCATAATCATATCATCCCTTATTTTTAAACACTGATTCACTTTCACTTTTCATATGTCTCATTAGTCCCGTGTTTTCCAGGGGAAAATCATTTATGTAGTACACATAGAAACGTTTCTGCAATGCAGCACAATTTTTATCTAGATCATGGTACTTTCCTGTCAAGTTTGTATTATTGTTACATGTATACTGTCTGCATTAATGTACAAATAACATGATTAATACAGGTTAAGATATGTATGCAATACTGAAAAGCAATAAAATAAGCCATAAGACACTGTGGATGGAGAGGCATGCAATAAGTTTGATAGTGATGTTTTTTTATGATGATGATTTTATGTTTGTTGGACGACCACAGTGAATTCAAACTATAGGTTTTTTATGTATTTGGGTTCAATCTGTTGATCCAGGTTCTGTACCATCAGATTACCAACAGAGAAATAAATCTTACTCATTTTCAGCTAAACCAAGGAATAAAGAGAGAGATCTAAAAGTGAAAGTGGGTGAAATGAAGTGTGAGAGAAGTGGAGAGCATTGTTTTTTTTTTCTCTCCTGTTGTAATAAGTGGCAGCAGCCTGCATTGCCTAGTGGCTCTTTCTAGAAGATGCAGTGGGCAGCTCCACACTATGCACTGTAAATAATATTCTGTTTCTAATGGCTTCTTGTATTCAGAGAACTGCTTTTTAATACTCTGGGAGGAGTGCAGTGTGATTTAAGTGTATTTTACCATAGAGTCTATAGTAATCAATGTTCATTACATCACTCACTCTTTCTTTTTATACATTTCTTCTGTTCATTAATTATAATTACTCTGGATTTGTGAGTTTGTATAATGGACATAACCTCATTTATGGAAAACCTTTTTTTCTCTTTGTAATCTTTGGTATTTCATTATTCTGATAATAAGAACAATGACAAACAAACAAACAAAAAAATCCCTGTTTTCTATCTCTCTTTTTTTATCCATTTTCATCATCTCTGTAGCCTAAAGCCCAGCGTGCACTAAAGTATGAATTAGCTTACTTGATCAATTCTCACTGGTATTGACACTATCCTTTTGTTTTGTCTCTTTTTTCATTACCATTTTAATTATTTGTGGTCTTATCATGGAAGTGTACTGATCTTATAATATGAATGCATGCAGATATTATGATTAAATTAAATAATTCTGAAAGCATTTCTTTGTGTGTTTGTGAAAACAGTATCACAGAGACTGTAATAATATAATATCAATATCAAGCATATCGTTGCTGTCCAACGAAAAACATGTATCTCCATTTTTTGTCCATTTTGACATTTATGCATCATTTGAAAACAGCCGCTGCCATTTACACACTGTGAGATTTGCATGATGAACGGACCAACTGAAATGGCCCCGGAGTGCTCGGAGGGATATCTGGTTCCATTGACTTACATTAAAATCGAATGAGGTTTTTGGCCTCTCCTGTAAAGTTGCCATTTTGGAGATACTTGTTTTTCTTTGGACAGCGACGATATAAAGTCTTACTTTGAATTCCGTTTGGCCACATGGTGGTCAGTTCATCCAAAGAGCCTTCATGGCTGGTTGAAAATAGAAGTGCTGTACTGTCTGCTCAGAGTCTGCAGTCTCTCTATAGGGATCCTTCAGAAGCTTGTCTTAAAGTGTTAAAGAGGAAAACTGAATTTCCATTCACCAAAATATTTGTCACTTCAGAGATAGCACTCTCTGGGTTTTTACATTCTGAGCTTCTGCCCTGAACAGCCCATACACCTGCTGAATGTCCTCAGCGATGTAGATTTGAAAACAAGGATAAAAACAGATAATCTAACAGCTAACCTATACTTTATGTATTCATAGTGATGCATGGCATGAAAACACTGGATAATCCTATGTTCCAGTTAATTAGATTGTGTTTAGAGAATGTGTATAGACACATCTTTAAGAGTTTTCAGGGGGGGTTTTCATGGGCTGTTTTGATGGGCTTTACACATATATATGAAAGCTATATTAGAATTAACACCACATGTATTAGGCAGATACCTAATTGTTCACCCTTTAAAAACCCATAATGTGCAAAACTGTTTCAAAAGGATATTGCCACCGTCCTGGGGAAAACAAGTATATACAAAATGTCGACTTTACAGGTGAAGGCAAAAACCCAAATGAATTCAATTGTGAGTCAATGGAACTTTTTTTTTTCAATCCATTTTGGGCCATTTCTGTTTCACCATTCATCGTGGAACTGTCATCCAATGTAAAGGGCAACTGCTGTGTGCAAATGATGCATAAAAGTAAAAATGAAATACATAGGATATACAGGATTTCAGACTTAAGCTTGGTTTGAGTCACTATTAAACAAATGTTATGCAAGTAAGAAACAAATGTCGCATCGGATATAGACTCCTGGAGGTTTAGAAGTTAAAGGCTGCATTTAAAGGATCTCTGATTGTACAAGTCAGAACCCTGAGCAGTATACCAGTGTCCAGGAATTTTCTTTTAGTGCTGTGGTTTTCACACTGTTAAGCAGTAGCACCTTTTACAATGTATTGGCCCAAAACACACAACTCATCTCCATCAATATGACTGTCGTGCATTCTGCTAGTCAGTCACCACATTATAGACACATTCAGATTTATGTTGTGGATTCTGCAGACATTATTAGCAATAAGGGTTCACCGCCATCTCCTCTTATATTTCTACACAGTAGTGAACATTCATTCATGTTGTATGTACTTTGTACATTCAGCACAGATGTTTTCCTGGGGCTGTGTTTTGTAGAGTCACTAGAGGTCGCTCATGTGTAACCCACATGGAGACTGAGGCTCCCAACACACTACACATTGCACTGCAACAGCCTCCAGAACTATTTGGTTCTCTAGGTACCATCTAAAAACTTTCAGAGATTGGGAGACTGGGGACATGTGCGTCTGACGTCATCGGGTAGTGCACTCTGGGAATTGTCCGGAGGATCGGCGTTGTCAGGGAGACCCGAGGGCATGACACTAGCTTTATAGAGTCGACATGAAATCCTTACAGGAAGAACCCTAACCCTAACCCTTAGACTGCAGATCAGACTAGGATATAACCCCTTTAGCTACAATCACAAGCTCGGAAAACCAGCACACGTGGTCACCAGCAAGACAAGCGTACGCGTTGTAATGTGGATGCTTGCTGATCAACAAGCATTAACATGCGGGGTGGCCAGCTAAAGCAGTTTGTCCCAGGGTGGGCTGTATTTTATGCTATTGTTATTATTATTATTATTAACCCACTCTGCCAGTGAGCTGCTGAATCCCTGTGCTGGGGAGTATTAGAGCTGAGAAGCTGGGTTCTCCCTCACACACCTTTATTTACCTCCACTGCAGCTGTTACAGGGGCGTTTATAAAGAGGGTCGTCTACTTTTACTTTCACTTCGACTCGGGATCCGACTTCACCAGCGCTCCAGTCTCTCCACAGACCTAAACCTACCTGCTGAGGTTACAGACTGACAGTAAGGACTGATTATCCCTTCATACTTCACTACACAGTCTGATTCTCCGGTACGGGGTGATGAAGTCCAGCTCGCTCTGATAAACTGTGGTTGTTGCAAGAATTCAGGTCACGCCAACATTTCTCTCTGTAACAGGACAAGATGGTGAACTGCGGCTTACTGACACCAAAAAATAAACCCGGTAAAAGAAACCCCTTCTTTCTGCTTTTCCCTTTCCTCTTTAAAAGAATACACGTTAAAGTTGAGACAAAGATGAATTTGTTTGTGAAGAGTACCATCATCTTAATGTTTCAGCTGCTGCATCATTTTAATTGATCATTTAAAGCGCATTGAAGAAGTTAGTTCAGCAAAAAAAAAAAGAAGAAGAAGAAAAAAAAAAAGGATTGACTGTGCACAGTTTTCCTTTTACCTGACAGTGTTGGGCCAAACCCGAGAGGGCATAAAGGTAGTCAGCAAGGTAGCACAGACAGACTGTATGCTAGCTGTACCACACACTTTTTTACTACAATATTATAAAAGTGTGCCTTGAAAAAAAAAGGGGGAGGGGGAGTCTGAATCAGCTAACTAAGCCCCGGTTTGTGTTTCCTGCTCAGTTCCTCTGAAGAGCATAGAGGTGGATCTGCAGGTGAAGGGGCATGTAGCCACAGTGAGCTCCACTCTGCACTATGTAAACGAAGAAGAGAACCCCTTGGAGGCCGTGTTCGTCCTCCCCATGCCTGCAGAAGCTGCTCTCTGCCACTTCAGTGCCAAGATTGCAGACCAGGAGATAGTGGCGAAGGTGCAGGAGAGAGAGAAGGTGAGAAAGAGGAACAGAGCCACCAGACCAGCCCTGTTCATATACAGCTTAGCCTGACTGCTTTAGAGCCCTGATACAACAAACACATACATAAGTTGTGAGTTGGTTTCATGTTCTGTCCAGTTTAAGAGAATATAGCTGGCCTTAGCTCTGCCTTCTCACTTCCTCAATCTTCACTTCCTCAGTTTGTCTGATTGAAAAGCCTATAATATGGGTTCATTGCAATAAACATATTATAAAACCCATAGTCTATATCATAGGTTTGCACAAAACAGCCAGTTTGGGTATTTGCCAGTGGGTTCTAACATTACCTAAGTTAGCTAGCTAACATTAGAGCCCAGTGGCACTGCCATCTTTGTTTTGCTTTTTAGTTTTCTCATTTGTTTAAGAAGTAAATTAAATTGAGTTTCCAGTTTGACACGCCTCTGGAATTACTTTGACTATTATGTGTAGAAATAATTCATCTCTATGTACACATACTCTCACACACCTGATGTGTTTTCTGTGTATCAGGCCCGGGAGGAGTATGACGATGCGATCGCTTCAGGAAATCAGGCCTTTCTGTTGGAGGAGAGTGAGGATAGTGCTGATGTGTTCAGGCTGAGTGTGGGGAGTCTGCCTCCACGCCAAAGTGCTGCTGTCACCTTCATCTACGTCACCGAGCTTTCCGTGCAGGCTGACCACGCCCTGCGCTTCTGTCTGCCTGCAGTGCTGAACCCCCGCTACTCACCTTCAGGTACCAACCCGCTTCACCTCACTGAAGGACACACCCTGCACCTTTCCATCATGAACCAGCACACCACCCTGAACAACACAACACCTGGCCTGTTCAAGTCTGAAATTATGACCCAGACCTAACTGTAGCCTAGGGAGTTCAAAACCCGGCTGTTTTCACCAAAGGTATAATATACATTGGATACCACAATGCTTGTTGCTCTCATAGATATGTCAACAATGACTAAATTCAGCATTTCCAAATAAAAAAAGGTTGAATATAATAAAATTATGGAGGTAGAATTAAAACGAGATTAAGATTAAAATAGATAGAAAAACTAAAGTGGAGGTAAATGTAGCCCAAGTCTGTTAATGGAATAGTATATGTGTTTTAACATTTGAACCTGGAAATAAACAACAAAGCATTTAATAATCTTGAAAAATGTAAAACAATAAAAACATTATGATTTTAAATGAGGAGGATGAAATGATGAAGATTCTGCACCACTTCTTACTCACTGTTCAGACTGTGAAAATTCCTGTGTTAGGTCCTTTGCACAACCATTGAGACGCACATTCAGGTGACTTTCAGATGGATTTGCATGTTACTGCAAAAACGTATAGAGTACATGCCATCTTAAGTGCATGCTGTCATTAAGAGGAAAAAGGGACATAGCAAAGTTCTGAAAATTATTATGCTGATAATATCATTGCAATAAAAAAGTAAAGACTTAAATTAGAAAGGCATTTCCACCAGACCTTTGGATCCCACTCTAACTGGTAATACTGTACAGTATATTAAGTGTTACAGGGTCTCAGAATCAACAAACATAGTTTGACACGCACAGAGCCAACAGTCAAACGGTTTTTATAAGACAGATTGCCAATCAGAGTCAACAGAAAGGGCGAGGCTGAAGCATAAACAGGGAGACAGGCAGGAGTCGAGAACCAGAGAGAAAGAATAACGAGCAAACAAAACCAGAGGGGAGTTCAAAAGAGTAAACACAAAGGAATACTCAAAAACATGATTGATGATTTCTTCTGCGTATGTGGGTGTATGACGTGCCACATGGTATGTGCCCTCTTATTAAATAGGTTTTCGCAATCTAAATATATGACCTCAGTATAATAGGTACACAAAACAAATGTGTACTGATTTTTCGCTTAAGTAAATCTTAACCATTCATTTCTAATACAAGTTTTTGTCTGTGGTTTTCTCTCAGGTACAGGTGGTGGTATTGTGTCAGAGGTAACATCAACACCAGCAGGTATTCCCTACTCTCTCTCTCTTACTGCCCATGTGGCCTCTCCCAACCCCATCACTAAAGTGGAGTCCAAATGTCCTCTTGAGCCTCTGACGTTCCTCAACGCAGACCACACAAACGCAAAGGTATGAGTGTCTTTACACAGAGAGAATGTAGATCAGAGCAGAGGAGATGGCGTAGCTCATGTAGCTTACTCATATTTAAATATAGATGTGCGTAATAATAACTTCCTGATGTACAGAGGCCACAAATTCAGGATTCTTCTTCAAGCTTTCTGAAACACAGACGTGTCAAACATGTCAAACTGCCTTTTTGAAAATCAGTTTGTCATTTTATACATATATACATATACACTTCACAGTGTTACTCTGTCTGATATTAGTAACCCTGTCTAATTCTGAACGTGTGTGTGTGTGTGTAGTTGAGTCTGTGTGCAGGTCATATGTTTGACAGAGATGTGGAGCTGTTTCTGTATTATCAGAATCCCCACCAGCCCACTGCTATAGTGGAGACAGGAGAGCCCACAGCACAGCCAGGTAAACAAAACACAGTTTCAATCAAAACTTGAACCATTCTAAAGCCCCGCGTTGCTAAAACTGCTTTCACATTCATGCACTAGACGGACAAAGGCAAAATGAATGCTCCATTGTTTTTAAAGGAGCCACTATAGAAAATACTGCCACCATAAGCTCAAAAATCTTATGCCTAGAGTTAGATTTTGGCGTCAACCACAGAGATAGAATCGCCTGGATGCTGATTTTGTTTTTGTAAACAATGGATGCTAGACATATCGTTCTTGAATTCCAGCCCATATTATACAACAAAAATAAAACAGAACAGTAAAATACTCTCCTCTGATAGTCGTTTATTCATGGTGGTTTACGCTGTTGGTCCTGTACCACTATGTTTTTCAAAGCAGCGTTAGTTACTGTCTGGCTTATCTAACGTACATTTTCCACCTTAGTTTGTTTAAATGTTTGATGAACATATTTTAGCCATGCGCAAAAGGTGGCTTGGTATCAGACATGACACTTGATTGTCATTTGAATACTTTTGAATTTCCTAGCTTGCGATAAATCAGAGTAAATTCAATTATGTTTCCTATTGTACAAAGCAGTAAAAGCTTGAACATGACATGTTTGACTTTATGTCCTTTACTTGCATGGGCTCTTTGCAATGACGGTGCTGAAACAATGTATTCTGTGCAGCCCAGTTTGAAACATTGTGATTATCAGACATTTTGTTTGTGAAAGATAGAAGTAAAGCATGCTACGAAAGTAGTGTGTAGTAGCCCGTTTATGTAGAAGTGTTACTAAGCTGCCTCGTTTCTTACACCACACGTCATTTTATTGTATCTCCCTTTAGGATCTCTCATGGGAGACCCTGTGGTCATGCTAAGTTTGTATCCAGAGTTCCCTGCGGCGCTAAGGTCATGTGTATCATCCTGTGGTGAGTTTGTGTTTGTGATGGACAGATCTGCCAGTATGGGATGTAATATGCACAGAGGGACAACACAGAAGCGCATCGAGAGTGCCAGGGTAAGGCTCAACACTGACAGCATTCTTTCTTTTTTGAGATTTAAAAATACAATTATAAAAAAGTTGAACAACAAACATTTATGATCTTTAGGAGACTCTGCTCCTGCTGCTGAAGAGTCTTCCTCTGGGCTGCTACTTCAACATCTACAGCTTTGGATCACACTATGACTCCTTCTTCCCGTGAGTGAATTTATACCACAGTTCAGTCGTCTCAGTTCATTAATACACTTTCAGAAAACTCTGGACTTGTGTGTGTCTGTGTGTGCTGTCTCCAGGAGGAGTGGGGAATACACTCAGGAGACGATGGACCAGGCTGTGGAAAGAGTAAAGGAGATGCATGCTAACATGGGTGGCACTGAGATTCTGCAGCCTCTGAAACACATCTACAGTCAGCAGTGCATCCCCAACCACCCCAGACAGGTAACATCACGTAGCTGTTCAGAAAATTTGGACTTCAATCTGTATTATGTAGAGTAGGCATTAGTATTACGTAATTAGCGATCATCACAGTCTCATTACAAAGTGCTTTCTCTAAACTGATAGCAACTGAAGCATCTACATACCCATCATACCATTTCAGTTTTAGTATACTGGATCCAGGAAACATGCCCCCACATGCTCTGCATGAGCAAGCCATGCGTGTACACTGGGAGGAATTTGGTCCTAGGCAGAGACCAGAATTCAAACAGCGTTACAGTTTGTCCTGTTTCAGGTCTTAGTATATATGGTAGAGGGAAAAACCTAATGATTCTGTATTGTGCTATTTTTGTCTTTTTGTCTGTCTGCTTCTCCTGCTGTCCTCCTTCTGGCGTTTCTTGACGCCTTAAAATGTATTTGTAAAATGTAAGAACAATCTGTAATCTAGTGAGCCCGGTCTGGGATGGGTTGCCTGCTGCATACTGGAGGTCACATACTCACCCAGGGTATCCTGAGGATCCTGGGGAAAGAAGTCCCCACAGGCTAGGCTCTGTACTAAGCCAGAGGGTTGCATGACAACAAGCTTGGTTAATGAGGCTAAAAAAGAGCTGGGAACTTGATTGTGCTGATATAAATTTTTAAGTGTTTGCACTTTAGTTTTCTCTCGTTTAGTTTGACTCCCACTTTTTCTTCCTTATTTATTTATTTATTTATTTTCTACGTGCCCAGCTTGCCTCTTCAGTTGCAGCATGGGTCGTGCTTCTTTTCCCTTTTTTTTTTCTTTTCTTTTCTTTTCTTTCCTTGTTGGGTGATCAACCCGGGGCATTTTGGTGGTTGGAGTTTCAGGCTGTAGTCGCCTTGAGACGGCGCCACTGCTGCCGCCCTCTGCTGGCTGTAGGCGGCACTGCCCGGACCCATATAATCTTAGAGGAAGATCCGGGGCTATTGAAAAATCACTCATGAATAAAGCCCAGTGGCCTAAACTTATTCATGCCCCTTGCACTGGGAACTGACTGTGGGTATTGCAAACCTTGATGCTACTAACTACAAGTTAGTCCAGACATGCTAGGCTGTTGTAGGCTTGCTTGGTTGCTGGGTATACTTTTTGGTAAATATATGGAAAATAATAACAGACATATAGACTAGCAAAGTGCATGCACATGCTATGACCTGTACTATAGGTAGTAGGTATAGACCTAAACTATTACTGCTAGTTTAAAACACCAAGAAAAGCTACACCTAATCTTCCAAAGGGTTGGAGTTTTGCACAAATACGTGATGAATATTGTTCTAAATTATGAAGGCTAATTTTTAGTGCTACAGTTTCTAATTAAGATAAATGCCATCCTTCTCTGCAGGTGTTCATGTTTACTGATGGAGAGGTGTGTAACACCAAACAAGTTCTTTCTCTTGTGAGAAGCAACGCTGATTCCCACAGGTATGTGCTGTTCAACTCTCATTCAAATCTAGTTTGCTTGTTTCAAATGATTAACTGGATGACCGAGTAACTAGATAACTAAATAATCTGAGAATTAGAAATCTGAGAAACTATGCAGGCATTTTTGACATTTGCATACCAACACACAAAAGTGTCTGCCAGAATCCAAAATGTGAATTCATTGTCACTGCTTCATTTTTGTGATGTCTGAAGATATTTATTATATCTCTTGTTGACAATGATCCCAAGCTGTAGTGCAGTTCAGGTTTGTGTTGAGTCACATACCAACTCGATTGCTACAGGTAATAATTTTTAAAGGGGGAACATAATGGCTTATCAGAGACCCAGAAACCCCTTCACTATGTCCTGATGCAGATACGATTACATGCCTCCTCACCAAAGTATTAGTCAGCCTGTAGAGTGTGACTCTAACTATGAAGTTTTACAAGTACAAATATTTGATAACATCAGTAGAATCATCAGAACGTGTTCAATATTTAACTAGGATTGAATGATGTAGAGAATCTTGGGTGGGATTTGGGAGTTATCTGATCTGATCTTTGACCTAATGGTAAAAGGGGACTATAATTTATGAAAGGTTTATGAAGTTCTTATGCACATAATGCACATATAATGAGTGATTTGTTGTCTCACAACAGGTGCTTCTCGTTTGGGATTGGTGAAGGGGTGAGCACTGCCCTCATCACAGGAATGGCTCGAGAGGGACGTGGCCACGCCCAGTTTATTACAGGCACTGACCGGATGCAGCCCAAAGTAAGGCTGTGGGGAGAGTAAAAAACATCAAAGCAACATTAGAGATCCATGCTACAGTCTAGTCATTCAATAAATACAATATTTTAACACTTAAAATCCATGATATTGGTTAATGATTCCATTTTTTAAATCTATTTTTACATGATAATACTGTTCTTGCAGATATCAAATATTAATTACCACTATCAACTACAGGATTCAGTCCTTTCCAGTTAATTAGTCATCTTCGTTATGTAGTGTGATTATGTTCAGGAAAATCTGTCTTTGCTCTACTCTGGATACTCATGCACCAGATTCCCTCATCTTTATCCTTTTTATTTATTACACTCTTTCCTCCTGTGCTATGTTTTTAGGTAATGCAGTCCCTTCACTATGCTCTACATCCAGCTGTGGTGGGTATAACTGAAGAATGGAATGTCCCAAAGGGTATGTCTGTGTCCGGCCTCAGCCCCCCCATTACTGCACTGTTCCAGGGTGACAGAGCACTGATTTACGCTCAGCTGAAAGGGGAGGTGAGAGCTTTTACCAAACTCACAAGCTTTCATTTATTACACTGTTTAGTCTGACATGAGTGAAACATTATAAGACAGTAACAACAACTCACTAATGACAACATAGTGGCAAGTACAAATCCATGCCTGTAGGAGAGCATGTATTAGGGATTTAAGATGAAGGTTTTCTTTGAAGGCCAACAGAAGGACGCCCGTACAAATGTATTACAGAAGCAAAGCAACATATCAGCAAAATGCATGAACAGGAAAAAACAAAAGCACATGGTGGTATGATAATGCAGGTGGTGAAAGGAAATCAACTGCATTTCTCTCTGTCTGTAGAATCAGAGCGCAGACTCTGAGGGGACTATAACGGTGAAGTACCGTCTAGTAGATCAAGAAGTCACCAGCACGCTCAGCTTCTCCCTCAAACCTGCTGAGAACACTGGGTAATATTCACTTGCATACACCCTGTAATCCCCCTCTTCTCTGCTTAATTTAGAGGAATGACATGACAATAAGCTTAACAGCAGGAGTGAAATAAAAGTGGGTGGATTTGACGATATCAAATTGTGCATGTAATGAAGTCAAGTCAAGGGTATTTACATAGCGCTCTTTACAACAGATGGATCCGAGTTTACCATTACATGCAATACTGAACTGGATAACTGTAAGTAACTGTTAGTTGGAAGACTGGGATGATGATCTATTAGAAAGAATAGGAGAACTGTTGAGTGTTTTTTGAGGCGGAGACAGAAATGTCTGATTAGTCTGTGATTAAATAACAGGATCTTTAGATGGGCACGTGCATTGCAGGTGAAACCCCCTGATGTCACAAGACAGGAAGAAGCTCCTTAATAGATAAACTGTTCAGCAGTGCAGACAGGCAGCGGCACCCAGCTGAGACAGAAGAGACAACGGGATCAGAGCGCACAGGATGGGCAGTTAGTCCAGACTACAGAGTCTGGGTAGTAGCTCATCTCGAGTAATGAAAACACAGACAGTTAGCTCGGACAGAGGGACTAATAACACTGTATGGTTATAGCAGTTAGCAGGGAAGCGAATTACCAAAGACTTGACTGAACAGGAAGGTTCTATGCCTGGGCTTGAAGATTGGGGTTGTGTCTGAGTCCCAAACACGAACTGTAATCAGACTTTTCATCAGCACACATGGAATAAACATGGATAAATATTACTCACACCATCACCTGTAGACTCGAGAAGTCTATGTATTGTTGCTGGATTTAATGCTGTTACTTTATATACAGATGTTAATTAAATTGGGTATTAGAATGAGCTAAACCTACTAATATTAACTCTCAGTTGTCTAATCACACTTTACATCTGTTTGTTCAGACTGTCCATCCACAGACTGGCTGCCCGCTCTCTGATCCGCTCTCTGGAATGGGAGGAGCAGAAAGAGGGAGCTGAGAAAGAGGAAGTAAAGGCCAAAGTGGTGGAGCTCAGTGTGCAAGCTGGAGTGAGCAGCTCTCACACAGCCTTCATAGCCATTCATAAGGGTAGTGGAGAGGCTGTGAAAGGACCACTGCTGAGGAGGAGAATCCCCACGGTTGGATGTATGATAAATCGTAAGTCAATGACACAGAGAGGTAAGTAAATATGGTAGTTTCTATAATCTTTAATAAACATTTAAAATGTAAGTTCTTACTTCAGATAAGCATGGGAACATCATTTAAATAGTAATGTCTGTGTAATGCACCTAGATTCCACATTTAGCATGAATGTAGCATATTACAGAAACTAACAAAACCTCTACTAGTACTGGGAAGCTCCACATTCCAACTGCCTTTAGACATATTACGGTTCAAGTTCATTTCATTCAGTGTCAGTGAATCTGTCATTGACGGTTGTTTTAACTTAAACCTACAAACAGATATAACATATTTTTTGTCTTAGGCATGAATATTAGGCAGCACATAGACAACATGTGACACAGGTTCTTGTGTGCTTCTCTTTAGGGATGCGGTCAAAGTCGATACTCAAAGCAGGTAGTAGTAAGTAAATATGGTACTTTCTATAATCATACTCTTTAATAAACACAAAATCTAAAATCCATGTTCCATTTTTTTAGATAAGCATGGGGATATCATGGTTTAAATAGTAATGTCTGTGTAATGCACCCAGATCCCACATTTAGCATTAATGTAGCATATTACAGAAACTAACAAACCCTCTAATAGTGCTGGGAAGCTCCACCTTCCAACTGTCTTTCCATCTGTTACTACATCCTCAGACAAATTACGGTTCAAGTTCCTTTTATTCAAGTGTCAGTGAATCTGTCATTGACAGCTCTTTTAACTTAAACCTACAAACAGATTTTATCTGAAGTTAAACAAGTAGAAAAAAGTTATATGCACAGTTTCATTGTATTTTTGTCTTGTGCATGAATATTAGGCAGCACATAGAGAACATGTGACACAGCTTCTGCTCTTGTGTGTTTCTCTTTAGTAAAGAAGTTTAAGTCAGCGCACAAAGCAAGTTATAGTAAGTAAATATGGTACTTTCTATAATCTTACTCTAATAAACACAAAATCTAAAATCCATGTTCTTTCTTCAGATAAGCATGGGAACATCATGGTTTAAATAGCACTGTCTGTGTAATGCACCCAGATTCCACATTTAGCATGACTAAGCATAATACAGAAACTATTAAACTAACCTTTAAAAGTGCTGGATAATGCCACTTTAAATTCCACTTCAGTGATTGGAATATTTAGAAAAACAATTCCTGGTTGTCCAGCAGCTTAATGTAGACACTGTGGTTCAAATTTACTGTCACTTCAACCAAAGGACCCATTTCCTTGTAATTAAAACGGGACATCTCAGAGGTGACTCGTTTTTGTCCGGAGAGCTTATTTAAAGCTCCTAACAGCCGTTCCAGTCACATATTCTTTACTGCTAGTGTTCAAGAAAGATTTACAGCCTGTCTCTGAATATTACTGAAGCCTGGATAATTCTCTGTGCCCAACATGGAACAGAATGTGGTCCATTTAGTCCACAGGCAGCCAGAAACAGCAACTAAAAGGATTGAAGAATGCCAAATCAGGAACTAACTCTGAAATGTATTGTTCATTGTCTGTGTGGTGTTTACCACACTGCATGTTTGTATTCTATTCTTCAACGGTTGGTGGCAAGTCGCTAGATGCATCCACACAGATTCACCAAAATGGATAATTCTACCAAATTGGTTAAACTTTGTACATTTCATCATTTTCACCATCTGTAGATTAAACTCACTTTGCTTTGAGTGGCTCGGAGTAGTTTTATGCAGATAAATGATTGAACATTCAGTGACAACACTACCAAAGCTTTACCAGGTGTAACGCTGTGAAGACTGTAGTTAAACTGTCTTTATATGAGCATATTAATGAAGTGTACATACTTAACATCTTTTCCTTGTATTGAATAATAATTCATTCAGTTAATTTCTTGCTTTATGCGCAACTAAAGTCTTTTTTTTTTTCCAGAAGAACTCTGGAAATGTACTGCTCTCGAGCTAATCTGTGCACCTCCTTACATACCAAACACCAAAAAGATTTAATGAACTTTTCTTTTCTCTGTAGATGAACATGCCTTTAAAAATGTGGGGGCTAGCAAAGACAATCTCCTGGAGCTCATCTCCCTCCAGAAGGCTTCGGGCTGCTGGGAAATGAACAATGCTCTGGTGGACGTGTTTGGCAGGACAGAAGAAGAGGTTGTCAAGCAGACCCCTGCGAAGGTGAGTTATGTCCTGAGTATATAGGGGTGTGTGAATAACAGACAGACCAAACATACGTATTTATTTTCTGGAGGTTATCTGCTTGAAGGTATTTGTGTTCATGCCATATGTGCTGTGTGGTTTTGTGTTCAGGTGGAGAAGGGGGTCTGGGCTACAGTTCTGGCTCTGATCTGGTTGCACGGGTTTAAGATGGACGCTCAGGTTGAGTGGCAGTTAGTGGCCATAAAAGCCGTGACATGGATCCGCAACCAGAAAGGTAAACTCTCAGTTCATCAGAAATCACAGAATATAACCACAAATAGTCACATTTAACACTAGCAGCATATTTACAGCTGCTTAGTGTGAGGCTTTAGACCAAAATGTGTGTTGCACTAACAAAAACAAAAGTAAGACCCATTATTAACCCTGTTTGTGACTCTGAAGATGATTTGTGTGTGTTTGTGTTTCAGTGGTCAGTCTTTCTGAGTGTGTTCGTGTGGGTAATGGTCTGCTGGGCTGCCAGGTCAACGAAGAGGATCTTGGAATTTGAAGTCTTCGTTCATCCTTTAGCCTATTTGAAGCAATAACTCAGAAAAACTCAACGAAAACGACATGACTTCATTAACAAGCTAGTAGCGGTGATCTGTAGGCAACCCTGCCAGTCTTCAGTGATAGCAGAGGAGGGTTAATGTTTAGCTCCTCACTGCTGACACCCCTGAGACCCTGCGTCCTCATATGAGGACATTGTTTTTTGCCAAAACAACTTCCTGTACAAAGACAAGGTTTAGTTTTTATACTTGTTGGGTCCTACTAATCACAAATAGCCAGGAGAAATGAAGATGAACACTTAGCAAGTATGTGAGCAAGTACATGAGGGCATCATATACCTTCGAAGACGGGGATGATTATTTATTATCACCACCAAGAATTCTATGGTTAAATGATGGGGGTAGGATTTTTCCCCTAACACTCCGTTTGAAGTGTGCTTCTGAAATATCTCAGTTTGAAGGGCCATGTAGCCCTAACACTTCGCCCTATTCCTTCATCTCAACAACAGTCGGGACAACCCATCCGCTAGACGTGAAAACGGATTGAGCTTGAAGTTGATTCCTTATTCTCCAGTTTCTTATTGGATTTTCCTGTTCCACCTTAAATTGTGCTGTGGTTACATTAAATCACCTGTAGGTGGCGCGTTTTAACACAGTAAATGCTGTTTGTGAATAAGATCAGGATTAATTTCCCGGAATAAAAAGGAAAAAAATTACACAGTGACAGTCAAAGTTTAAAATATGTACAATGTCAAAGTTTTACAAAGACATGTCCTTGATCCACCCATGCTTAGATTTAAAGCGTAGGTATAAAATTAAGAATAAAAAAAAACGTAACTAAAGTGAGGGCTTTTGTCAACTTTATATCCTGATCCATAAAATGTCTGAAAACTCTGCCATTTAAGTCTCATTCACTAATTAACTGACTATCAAATTTCTTAAGGAGGATTTTTTTTTACTGTAGATTTTTTACACTTCATTCTGTCAACATGTCATGGTAGGTAATAGAACATGTGGGCCTTTTTGCTTTCATAAAGCTTTGTCTCCTGATTCTCAAACCTCTCAAATATCTCACAGTCAGGTTAGTCACATAATACAACTAATGATCAAAATTCTGGGGAAGTGAACATTTGACTGTTGATGCACTTTTCTGGTTTACTCATCATCTTCCATCATTTAGTCCATCTTTAGGCAAGAGTAGAAAACATATTTGTTGTTTTCTGGTGGTGTTTTGATTTTATCCGGATTATCTAAACCATTTGACCTGCACTTCTACACAGTAAAGTTAAACTGGCTTTTTCATAGCAAGTCCTAGAATGGGTTAGGCCTCTGCACAGTACTTGATCAGATGAACCTTTTTTTAACACATACATACAATACCATATAATGAAGCCATGTAAGGACGATTAGCACTAGCAAAACCTAAATAAAAAATAAACACTACATCATGGTTTATAGGTGTGAGAGTATTTACTTAACTATTTCCAAATCATTCGAAATCAGCTATTTCTAGCTAATACCTAGTTCAGCTAATTAATCTAAAATTAAATCACAGAAATCGGAAGGGACCAGATTCATCGGGCTCAAATTGTTAAAGAGTGGTTCAGGAAGCATGTGACATGAATTTCACACATGCATTGGCCACTACAGAGTCCAGAAATAAATAAATAAAGCAGTAAGCTCTCAGTGTCTAGACATCAGGAGGTATGCAGTTTTGGAGCAGTCGGCTTCAGCTCTCGGGATAACAGGCTAAGATATAAAAATCCACATGAGCTGATTTAAAAATTACATTACCAGTGTAAACATCAGCTGATCATCCCACAGTGCAGGACTCGTCACTGCCTGCCTCTCTCAGAGTTTACCGTCCTGTTCATCTTGTGATCGTCCGTGTATGTTAAGTGTCCCCAACCTGGCAGCCTGAGTCTGGGGCGGAGCAGAAACTCTCTCTGATTTTAACCACTTGCCTTTAGTGTTACATCTACAAGTCAGGTTCCTACTCAGTCCTCAGAGTTAGTTAGCCTTTCATATGTGTTCCGGGCTCGTTCATTTCATTTCATTGTTTTTGCTTTATTTGTCTTCTGTAAATAATAAATAAGGCCTTCAAGTTTCACAACTTTTTGCAAGTTACTGTAGGAGATGTCCATAACTGTGCCTGTAAAATAAACTCATCTATTACTGCATGTTGTGTGATTTAGAAAACAACGCTCTGCTAAGTACAGAGGTTTTACAGGTGTAGCTGGTAGTGTGTATGTCCTTAAATATTGATAAACTGTGACCTTTGTGCTGGAGTTAAGTGTTTCACTGCTCGTAGTGAGGAATATCATTATGACAACAGTACCACTGACTTGAGGAAGCTTATACCTGTGTCCTGTGTGCACAGTAATTGAAGTAACAGCCTGAAGTGATGTGTTTTCATCACAGAAAAATAGAAACTGAAAAAATCACAAAGTTGCCCCCCTCCCCTTGTTCTAGAGAAGCCCGCTCAGGATTTACAGGGGTGGTGGTGGGAAGCAGACCTCGGAGTAATTCCCGAGTAAAGCTACATCGCAGGAAGTTACGAAACTGAAATGGAGATGACTATTCAGCCTGGTGCCTGGCACGCTGTTTTATTCATGTTTGGTGATAAAGGTGGCCTAAATGTCTTGTGAGTCCACTGATGGTGGGGAATATGAAAGGAACAATAGTACCCAGGTAAAACATGAAACACCTGGTTTTGGATAAAGGGCAAATAACGGCCGTCTGTGGACGTCTAAAATGTGTTTAACTAGTCAGATACGTGATTTCAACGTTGTTCAAATGTTTACTGGGCTGGTTCCTATCAGTGCCACAGTAACCAGAGTCTGTAAGTTTCTCTACAAATGAACTAATTCACTCCAAACCTCTCTGAGTTTCTGTGTTTACATTTAAACCGCCGATTTTTTTTAGTTCAGTGCATATGCCCTTTAACACACTGTAGCGTCCAGCTGTTGGTCAAGAGCTCCGGGCTTTGTGAGAGAGTTCCTTCCTGACTCAGAAGATGACACCGTGCTAACGATTCCCTCCGGAGTTGTACGAGCTTCATTTTCTCGTAAGCACCCCCGTGTCCCGTGTGTCCCGCGCTGGTTAAAGGGCACGAGGCTTCGAGGATACCGTTATGTTTTGAAGCCGTGTTCGAAGAGTCGACTCCAAGCAGCTTCAACTCGTTTATTCTTTCACTAGATAACTTAATGTTCTCTAGAGAACTGAATCCTTTGGAGTCGACTCCCCCAGCTGAAGTAGCTTACAGTAAACGTGGAGGGCGGTATTCCAGTTTGGCACGTACTGCTGTAACTAAGGCTCTATAAATGTGCTGCTGAATCACAGCGCGGGGAGCCACTACAGCTACGACGCGGAGTCTAGCTGAACCTCACGGCAGCTGCCAGCTGTGTATTTAAAAGGTAAGCCGTTTACTTTTCTCTCAGCCTACACTGACAGTTCAGTGTCTCCGAGCAGGCCGAAATTTACCCGACTGTGTCATATCTGTGTTTTTGAGTGTGCTGACGGGCTTTCTGTTTACAGTTCACGCGAGAGGGACTCTCGTAACGGAATAACTCCTCGGTGGGAGTCGTTGTTGGGCGTTGTTGCAGGATTTCAGATCACACCCACATAGTGATCCTCTTGCAAGAGAACGCGATGGAACACAGTGGATTACAGACCCTCAGAAATCGACCCGGTAAGACCCCCACAAATCCAGTTCGTGTTTCACATCTGTGAGTAACATCCTGCAGTCCACCAGCTGGCTTAGCCATTTCTAATCGGGTCCCAGGCCCCACTGTAATGTTCAACAAGAACAGCAGAATTACAGTACCGCACTCTCAGTACTGCACTCTTAAGATTACACTCTCAGTATTGCACTCTCAGTACCGCACTCTCAGTACTGCACTCTCAGTACCACACTCTCAGTACTGCACTCTCAGTACCGCACTCTAAGATTACACTCTCAGTATTGCACTCTCAGTACCGCACTCTCAGTACTGCACTCTCAGTACAGCACTCTAAGATTACACTCTCAGTATTGCACTCTCAGTACCGCACTCTCAGTACTGCACTCTCAGTACAGCACTCTAAGATTACACTCTGAGTACTGCACTCTCAGTATTGCACTCTCAGTACCGCACTCTCAGTACTGCCCTCTCAGTACCACACTCTCAGTACTGCACTCTCAGTACCGCACTCTAAGATTACACTCTCAGTACCGCACTCTCAGTACTGCACTCTCGGTACCGCACTCTAAGATTACACTCTCAGTACCGCACTCTAAGATTACACTCTGAGTACTGCACTCTCAGTACCGCACTCTCAGTACCGCAATGTAATATTACACTCTCAGTGCCACACTCTCAGTACTGCACTATCAGGCTGCACTGTCAATACCACACTCTGAGAACACACTCTTGAGTACCATACTGTTAGTACTGTATTCTCAGTATCGCAGTAATTCACTCTCAGTCTGCACTCTAAGATCACACTCTCAGTACTGCACTTTCAGTATCACAGTCTTAGACTGAACATCCAGTACCACACTCTGCTGTAATTTAGCTGTAATATTTTTTGGGGGGATTTTTTCTATCAAGGTGTATAATATGAAATGACCTCAAGCTAGAATTACTGCTAGTTAACATTAGTGTGGGCCTTTTAAGCATTTAGCCAGAAATGTTATGCAAAATTATCATTTAAGAAATGAAAAATAAATAAATAAATATATGGATCATCCAAAGAAAACAGAGAGCCTGGAAAGATTTGTTCACATCTGCACTTACTTCACACTGAAAGAGGCATGTGAGTGTGGCAGTATGTTTTGACTGATCCATAGCCTCACAATTTCTTTTGTCAAGGCTGTCTATCATGTGGATGAACAGTGCTGCCAGATCTGGTAAAATTAAAGAAAAGAGAAATCTGAACATGACCGTGGTTTAGCAGAGCTGTAGACAGTGATGGGGTCATACAAGTCCCAGGAACAGGAACGCTAGTGAGCCACTGTATACGAAAAGTACAGTCAATTAAGAAAAATATTTAATGTTAACAAAACAAGAAATGGCCAGTGAATGGGAACTAGTGTTAAACTAACATTGTCTTTAGAACTGTGGTATGGTTGATGATTCTGTGAATGATATGATTCAGTTTCTGATGAAAATCACTGGAGTCTGAATCAGCTAACCAAGGACCTCTTTGTGTTCCCTGCTCAGTTCCTCTGAAGAGCATAGAGGTGGATCTGCAGGTGAAGGGGCATGTAGCCACAGTGAGCTCCACTCTGCACTATGTAAACGAAGAAGAGAACCCCCTGGAGGCCGTGTTCGTCCTCCCCATGCCTACAGAAGCTGCTCTCTGCCACTTCAGTGCCAAGATTGCAGACCAGGAGATAGTGGCAAAGGTGCAGGAGAGAGAGAAGGTAAGAAGGAGAAAGAGGAACAGAGCCACCAGACTGGTCCATTCATATATAGCCTAACCATTAGAGTAGTGATATGATATGAAATAGTCCTAGCATATCTAGGGTTCGGGTGCACTCTTCACTACAGCTGGTCCTTTATTGGTTGTTTTAAATACAGATTGTGTAAAACCTGAAATGGTTTGTTGATATTTGTATATATTATATATATTAGGAAATATATTAGTTTCCAATTTGCCACTCCTTTAGAGTTCCCTAGGCTGCTTAAGGTACAATCCCTTTTAGAGGTAGTATCACCCCTAGGAAAGATTATAAGAAAGTCACGTTTTGGTAAATTAGCTTGATCTCACATTGAAATAAAATTAGAAAAATCCAACTTTGAGTTTAAGTTATTTTTATCAAGAAATAAATATTTTAACTGAACCAGATGTGCCTCATGTCCTGGTACTTCTGCATTTAATACTTTGTCAATCCCTTTGCCAATAAAACAGCACCTACTTTTCTCCTATAGCGTATATTCCGGCCCATTTTTCCAGAATTTTCTTCTGGAGAGATCTGACGAATGGTGTGACCTGCATGTTTGCCTGAAATGAGCCCAATCAAGGAATTTCATACCTTCTTCAAACTCTGATTATTCACAATGTCATAATCAGTTTACAAACTGTTGTCCCATGACTTTATATGTCAGTGTGTACATGTCAGATTTTCTTTTTCTAAAAACAGATTTACTTAATTTAAAAATAGGATTTTTATGTGAGATTAAGCCAGTTCACTAAAGGGTGGATTTCCCATAAGCCTTTTTATGCATCTTTACCAGGGATGCCAGTATTTGTGGAGGGGACAGTGAATTAGCATCAACACTCATCCACTCAAATTAGAATTTGGTGTCAAAACATTCTTCTCCTGACCTGAAAAACTTCTGATTAAATTGTTTTGTGTGTTTCAGGCCCAGGAGGAGTATGATGGTGTGATTACTGTCGGACGTCAGACCTTCCTGCTGGAGGAGGGTGAGAAGAATGAGGATGTGTTCGGGCTGAGTTTGGGGATTCTGCCTCCAGGCCAGAATGTTGCTGTCACCTTCATCTACATCACTGAGCTTTCTGTGCAGGCTGACCATGCCCTGTGCTTCTGCCTGCCCGAAGTGCTGAACCCCCGCTACTCACCTCCAGGTACCAAACTGCACACTGAAAGACACACGCTGCACCTTTCCATCATGACACATAGGTCAGTTTGTGAAAATTTGCTCATGTCAGTGTAAGTGAAATGAGGACAAACAGTAGCTTAGCCCAGAAGAAGTTAGCTATGCAAACTCACAATGCAGGGCCACCAAATGCTGAAGCATGTACGTCTTAACAACATAACAAGGCTTCAGACTTACCTTGGAAGCCGTATCAGCCCAAGAATTGTGCATCAGGAGCTTCATGAAATGGGTTATAAATCTTTTTCCATGCACTGGGTGATAGGGTTGCCACCTTTCAGAAATGAAAATAAAGGAGGATTCCATATTTTACGGGCCGGTGGGGGGGGAAGTTGCAGTAATTAAGTCTTTATTTGAGAGCACCCTGTCCACCAGTCTACAGCAGATCAGTCTGAACAGAAGTGAGCAGTTGTTACTGATTATCATTTTTTTAAAGCCTTTGTTTGTATTGTTAACGGTAAAACAGCATGCAGCGCCAGGCAGTGCAGATTGGTCCCCTTGCTGTGCTGAGACACAATCCCAAGCAATCTTGTTTTGCAGTATCATCTGTGTGACAGCTCTGTAATGAATCAGAGTCCTGTTAATAGTCTACTATCATTAACAAGCCAGTCTTGTGTCATTATGTGGCTCATTGCTCTTGTACAAATACATACCTTATTAATATTACTCTTAGTACCATTCACAAATACTCACAAATGCTCATTGCTGAAAGTAAATGAGTTGATAAACCTTGAGCATTGAGCACAAATATAAAACAGAAGATGAGTTATTGAGAGGGTATTTCCATTTGGTCATTTTCCTGAGCCATAAGAACAGACATGAGTTTCCTAAAGATAATGTTTCTGTAAGCAAATGAAATTTGAATTGTGATCTAAGCCTGGGAAATATTTGAGAAACAGAATCTGAATCTGATGGTAATAGTCAGGTCCCATCAGGTTCAGACAAATTCCTGAAACAAGCGTTTATTATGTATTTAGATAAGTAGTAATACCTCTTATTCAAGGCTTGCAGCTGCCCTGTATTGTAATACTTCAAACTCTCTTGTTCCTCTGGGTTTCTCTCAGGTAAAACTGGAGGCATAGTGTCAAAGATAAGATCAAAACCAGCAGGTGTTCCCTACTCTCTCACTCTTACTGCCCATGTGACCTCTCCCAACCCCATCACTAAAGTGGAGTCCAAATGTCCTCTTGAGCCTCTGACGTTCCTCAACGCAGACCACACAAACGCAAAGGTATGAGTGTCTTTAAACAGAGAGAATGTAGATCAGAGCAGAGGAGATAATGTAGCTGCACTGTAAAAAATGTGTCCAGCCTGCCTTAATATTTATTAATATTTATGAGCTATTTAGACTTTATATAATTTGAAAGTTTGAGGGCAGCCCAAACACTACGTTTTAAAGTTAAAACAGCTTATTTATTTATTTGTTTGTTTGTTTGTTTATGTTATATGTATGTGTATATGTATATATACATTTTATTTCCATTTATTTCCATATCTATTTGCAACAAATTTTTGATTTACAAGTTTTTGAAAGATAGCTGCTGAGGTATAATTTCTCTAATGAAGGTTTTATTGATCATCTTCTGGTATTGATATTTCTTGTGAAGCCCTCTGACTGGCAATAACACATACTGTAATAAAGACGATTCTTGGAAGAGGTCTAGAAAGATGGTTTTTCACATCACAATGTACATGTGTCCCACATTCAAGACCAATGCCTTAAAACTTAAACGACTGTAGACAGCTTTGGGGAAAATCTGTTTAATGTTCTTTATGTGCTTCTTATTCTAAAACCTGAATTGTGTGTGTGTGTGTGTGTGTATGTGTGCGTGTACACGCGTGTGCGTGTGTATGTGTGTGCGCGTGTACGTTGTGTGCGTGTGCATGTGTGTGTGTGTGTGATGATGTGAGGCATCGCACATCACAGAATACCTATGTATTATACATTATAACTATGTACACTTACCTGTAACTGCTTAACTTGATAATGGTGAAAAGGGAACTGAAGGGTTCACCTTAGTTTTACCTTTTTAGGCGAACCCAACCTCTGTAGAAGAGGAGGGGAAAATCAGAGTAAGTGGGACAGAACAGACAGTGGTTGTGAACTCCAGGATCCCCTTAGGCCACTAATGGTTTAGCCCGGGGGAGGGGTAACCTGTTTAAATGTGGTGTTACTGGGGGTACTGGAAGAGAGGTTCCGCTCTTTTCTAGACAGAGCATGGTTGGGGATCTGCGTGACTTTATAGTCATAAACCGAAACACTCTTGCCAGTAGAGTATATCTTTGTCGTTTTATTTCTTTTTGTCCGTGTGTGAATGTGCGTTTTTCTGTAAATATGTAATTAGTCTTCGTTGGTGTGTAAATAAAGGTGAAGGGGAAAAACTACTCTTGTGCATACCGCACCTTTTTCCAGACCTCTAGACTGTTCGCCCGACACTACCCATAAAGGGCGCCCCCTACCACGACTTTTGTCCGGTAGAAGGACGCGCTTTATCACAGTGTGTGTCTGTGTGTGTGTGTGTGTGTGTGTGTGTGTAGTTGAGTCTGTGTGCAGGTCATATGTTTGACAAAGATGTGGAGCTGTTTCTGTATTATCAGAATCCCCACCAGCCCACTGCTATGGTGGAGGCAGGAGAGCCCACAGCACAGCCAGGTAAAGTAAATTTCATTGACCAAAACTCCAGTAGATGTAAATGAGCAATATGGGTTTGTGTAACAGTATGCAGTCCCCCCAAAAAGTGATGATGATTAAACTATTATTTGCATTGATCCATTTTTTCTAGTCTCATGTTTATGTAGGTAAATGACTTAAATCTGTTTATGTGAATGAACTTGTATCCTGAAATCACCTCCACACGCACTTACTAATCAGTGACATCACATGAACTATGTGCGTCATGAACACACTAACTAACAGAGCAAACTTTGTTCTTTTATTTACACTTTAGGATCCCTCATGGGAGACCCTGTGGTAATGCTAAGTTTGTACCCAGAGTTCCCTGAGGTGCTGATGTCGTCTGTACCATCTTGTGGTGAGTTTGTGTTCGTAATGGACAGATCCGACAGCATGAATTATCAGATGTGTTATAAGAAGGATGCACCGAGGAAAATCGAGAGTGCCAGGGTAAGAATGAATATATTTCATTTCCTAACCAGTTATGGTTTAGATTGAAGTATTATTCTTGTAATGCATGAGTTCAAACTGTCAGTGGCCCATTGGATCATTCATTTTAATTACATTATTTTTATAAAATAACCATATACATCATTATCAGTCCCTCAGACTGCACCAGACCAGGTTCTTACATAGAATGTGTTTAATATGGTTTGGGGTCATTTACAGGACCAGCCTGTTAGCACACATTCTCCAGTCCATACATGGAACATGTTTTAGTACTACAGTGCATTAATGCGGATAATCGTTTGAATACTGACAAGTATTTTTACAGTGGCTTTAAATATGGCTCAGTCAATAATCATAATTTTCCTTATTTTTTTTTTTACTGTGACTTTAATGGCCTACTTGATGTCCTGGGCTTTAGGTTTGCCAGTTAAGGATTTATTTTTAACTGATGACCCTCGGCTATCATTCAAAAACAGATTACAAATTATCATCAATAGAATAAATATGCTTTCAGGTTTAATAACATGTACTTACCTGATATGTCTTTAGGACACTCTGCTCCTGCTGCTGAAAAGTCTCCCCCTTGGCTGCTACTTCAACATCTACAGCTTTGGATCAGAATATGACTCCTTATTTCCGTGAGTCTCAGTTCAAGAAAGTGCCCCCTTCTAACAGGAGGAGATTCAGGACTGGTGTAATGCTGTGTGTGTGTGTGTGTGTGTGTGTGTGTGCATGTGTGTGTGTGTGCATGTGCGTGTGTGTGCATGTGTGTGTGCGCATGTGTGTGGGTGTGTGTTTGGGGTTTCAGGAAGAGTGTTGAATACACTCAGGAGACTTTGGACCAGGCTGTGAAGAGTGTAAAGGAGATGGATGCTAACATGGGTGACACTGAGATCCTGCAGCTTCTGAAACACATCTACAGTCAACAGTGCATCCCCGAACACCCCAGACAGGTAAGTGGTATCTGTTCACCAAAAGATTATTTAGACTTCACCTGTGCAGCATCTAATTAGGTTACTCACTGTTATCAATATTAGTAAGTACTAAAACCATTTAGAGTACCAGTCAAAAGTTTAGACAGACCCTACTACTGTATATTGGGTTTAGACAGATCACTGTTCAGTGAGTCAGAGTGTTTTATTCTCTTCTTCCTTCCCCGCAGGTGTTTTTGTTCACTGATGGAGGAGTGAGAAACACAGAAGCAGTCCTGTCTCTCGTGAGAAACAATGCTGACTTCCACAGGCATGTGCTATTTAACTTCTCACTGATCACTGATTAAAATCTTGTGTGTTTACTGGATTCAATAAATATAACTTGAAGATCGAGTAACAAAAACGCTAAATGTTTAAAATTTATGAAAGACGTTTGAAGTGCTCGTGCACATAATGCAGATATAACAACTAAACTGGTGTTTCAACAGGTGCTTCTCATTTGGGATTTGTGGAAGTGCCAGCCCTGCCCTCATCAAAGGAGTTGCACGGGAAGGACGTGGCCATGCCCAGTTTATCACAGGGGCTGACCGCATGCAGTCCAAAGTAAAGTGACGGGTGTTGTCCAACTACAAAAAGACTAGCAGAAACTATAGAAATGCATCCCACAGTCTAATAACTACACGTTTGCTTTACCCTAATAAGATATTAAATCATGAATTACTACTCTGGTCTTATTTCAAATAAATCCATTTTTTTCTAAAAATACTCTGCACTTTGTCTTGCATATAGATTATGTAGTCATTTCTAGCACATACAACAAATCCATTCTCCATTCCTCACTTCTCTCACGTTATTAACTGCAAAGGAAAATAAGAGCTTGGTTTGAGGTTAATCAGAAAAAAATGATGAACTCTAAAGATAGTGTTCCCACTCTGTACTTTTCTCTGCACTGAATATCCATACACCGAATTCCTCCATCTTTTTAGTTAACACACTCTTTCCTTCTCTCTTCTTTCTAGGTAATGCAGTCCCTTTGCTATGCTCTGCAGCCAGCTGTGATGGATATTAGTGAAGAATGGAAAGTCCCATTGGGCATGTCCACCACCCGCCTGAGCCCACCCATCACCTCACTTTTCCATGGTCAAAGGGCACTGATTTATGCTCAGCTGAAAGGAGAGGTAAGAACGTTAATCAAATTCACATTTCAAGGAAAACAATATTTCACTTTTTGCTTTACTCTCATTTTGACTGCATGTGTCCAGGATGTAATTTATTCTGTCATTATCCAAAGCTCATGACCACGGGTGATGACCGGCATGTAGACCAAACAGAGAGATAGCCTCATTGCTCAGCTCCCTCTTTACCACTACAGTCCAGTACAGTCCCAGCCTTCTTTCGGCCCCTTCACATAATTTCCTCCTGCCCTCAGCTATGTCTTGATAGCCTGTCTGTGAATATGACAAACAGGAATAAAGACAAGAAAAACCTTGGCAGAGTCTAACACCCATGTGGAACGAGCTTAATGTTAATTTGGACACAGCTCTCTCTCCGGGCATACAAGATGATTGGACCAGAATAGTGGCACTAGCATCGCATACCTCCCACAGAATATTTCAGGAAATATGGCCATAACTCTTTACCAAGTCCACAAAACATATCCAACTGGGTTGGCAAACTCCCATGCCCTCTCAACAGTCTGCACAAAGGTGAAAAACTGGTAAATACAGTGAATGGAAATAAGCCTAACTACATCTAATTAGTAATACAACCTACATTGTTATGTCTTCACTCAGTCTGTACATATGTATATTATATTGATATAAACATCTGTATTTTTCTACCACTCCACGGTCCATAATTGTACATATTGAAACCCCTCCATCACTTGCTATGAATACATTCCTGCACTTTATATGTAAATAATAATGTATTTTGCACTTTTGGTTAGATGGCAACTGCAGTTCCTTGGCTCTGTATATGTACTCTGCACAATGACAAAGTTGAATCTAATCTAATCTTCCTCACACACAAACCTTGGCTCCTTCCTTAACTCCTATGCCAAGGCCACAGTCTAGGAAGGCAATAATAACTTACAGCTGGTGAAATTTTCTGTCTTAGCTGCAAGATCATTTGACTTGACAAGAAGTCTTACAACTTTGTTTTAATCTAGAAATAAGTAGGCTGTGTGTTTAAAGTGAAAATGCTGATTTCAGGTCAGATTACCTAGGATCATGTTCCAGCACAGTAATTATACACCATACAAGTATGCACTAAAAATACACTGAATATTATTAAATCAATATTTTTGGTATTCCATCATTTTAGTACGCTGAGAAAATGAAGGACAAGAAAATAAAGCACTAATTTAAGTAAAAATGACCTAATACTAGTTAAGTGTAATTATGCTGTTTCTGTTTGACCCTGGCAAAACATTAAGCTTTTTTGTATTTGTAGTCATTGTAGTTATTAACCAAACCAATGAAGTGACATCGTATGGGAAACTTTAGTTTCTTTAAATAGTGAAGCTAATTAGGCTGTTTTTGTAAACTTGCAGAGGGTATTTTCTAGCTTCTAGATTTTCTATGCTTTTTTGTGTTTAATGTAAAAGCATATATTCTGAATGTTTTAATCTGAATCCTAAACAGGCCAAAATGGCTACTGAAAACCACTATACTTGGTCTTTTTAGTTTTTATTATTATTATTATTAGAGTTATTATTATTATTATTATTATTATTATTATTATTAGAGTTATTATTGAATTAAAACTATAGCATTAAAATTAACTGCATGTATTTCTTTTTGTGTCTGTAGAGTCAGAGCGCAGATGCTGAGGGGACTGTAACGGTGAAGTACCGTCTACTAGATCAAGAAGTCACCAACACACTCAGCTTCTCCCTCAAGCCTGCTGAGAATACCGGGTAACATTCACTTACATACACCCTTCTCTCTGACAGTTCAGTTTCTGTTTCCTTTGTTCCACCTCCACGATATTATAGCAAGATATTATGACATGATGATTAAGTTGGGACAAAAAAGCACACTGGACTCTTTGTACTAATAACTAATGTACTAAAAGTGTACTATTTCAGATATACTATGTGGCATGCTAAATATGTTATTAGTCCTATTAAAATGTACTTAAATACAGTACTTGTACTTAGCTGTACATATTTAAGTACATATTAAAATACATTTCTTGTACTTAAAAATATACTTAATTTTTTTACCTGGGAGTGCATATTAAATATGCTTTTATTAGTGCACTGAAGTACTATTGAGGTAAAATGAACTTGTAATTATTATGTTTGTAATATACTGTATATATTGCACTTATATTTAGCAAACAAAACAATACTGTGCTTGAAATGTACTTGCTGATATTACCTCAGCGATCTTGAACTTTAAACAATCCAGTACAAAAAACAACATGTACGAAATCGACATAACATTGTATTTTGTAAATATATATTCATTTGGAAAATTAAAGGAATGTTGTGAAAACATCAGTAACAGGTGAGGCACTCATGCTTGGGTATAAAAAGGCTTAAACACTGCCTGTATGTTCAGTCTGCCCATCCACAGACTGGGTGCCTGCTCTCTGATCCGCTCTCTGGAACGGGAGGAGCAGATTGAGGGAGCTGACAAAGAGGCTTTAAAGGCCAGAGTGGTGGAGCACAGTGTGCAGGCTGGAGTGAGCAGTGCACACACAGCCTTCATAGCTGTTTATAAGGGCAGTGGCGAAGCTGTGCAAGGTCCACTGGAGTGGAAGACCATCCCTAGATACTCTCGTGGTCAGTGTCTTTCTGTTTTATACAAATACAAATTTTATACATATGTTATTTTCTGATATATGGATCATCAGAGCGATATTGGAGTTTTAGCGCATATTATAACTGATGTCTTTACACCTTTATGTTTGTGCACACCGATGCACATGTACTCCAGAGTGAAAATGTCTGGATGTGTTTCACAGTGTTAGCAGAGAACAACAACATTTAATTTACAATACATTTTTAGCTGGCAGCAAAGGCATTTGCAAGCACACAGAGGTAACAGCAACAGTTGTATTTTTCAAACAGGCATTTGAAAGTGGCAGGAGATTTGCTAAAAACAGTCCGGAAACTAAAGCCATCACAGACAAAGCTTATTGCAATAGTTTATTGGAACAGAAGCAAGTGCTACCTGGATTTGCGGCAGATCCCAAGATACTGTCACACTTCCGGGTTTCCGCTTTGCCTCTGATCCCCGGACCTCCATCTCTCAGAATCCCCTACCTGGTCACAGTCACATGTCCCTCACCCTCCAATCCCATCCCATTTCCTAGATCGGATTCCCCCGAGTATTGATCACACCTGTTGTTAATTTAGTCTGTTTGTATAAAACCCCTCTCTCACACTGACCCATTGCAAAGTACTGTCATATTTTTTTTTGTAGCGTACCGAGTGTTCCTTTTCTGTTGACCCTGTGAGCCTATCTTATACAGTGGGGAAAATAAGTATTTAGTCAGTCACCAATTGTGCAAGTTGTCCCACTTAAAAAGATGAGAGAGGCCTGTAATTGACATCATAGGTAGACCTCAACTATGAGAGACAAAATGTGGAAAAAAATTGAGAAAGTCATTTTGTCTGATTTTTAAAGAATTTATTTGCAAATAATGGTGGAAAATAAGTATTTGGTCAATAACAAACAAGCAAGATTTCTGGCTGTCACAGACCTGTAACTTCTTTTTTAAGAGGCTCCTCTTTCCCCCACTCATTACCTGTATTAATGGCACCTGTTTGAAGTCGTTAACAGTATAAAAGACACCTGCCTACAACCTCAAACACTCACACTCCAAACTCCACTATGGTGAAGACGAAAGAGCTGTCGGAGGACACCAGAAACCGAATTGTAGACCTGCACCAGGCTGGGAAGACTGAATCTGCAATAGGCAAGCAGCTTGATGTGAAGAAATCTACTGTGGGAGCAATAATCAGAAAATGGAAGACCTACAAGACCACTACTAATCTCCCTCGATCTGGGGCTCCACGCAAGATCTCAGCCCGTGGGGTCAAAATGATCACAAGAACGGTAAGGAAAAATCACAGAACCACAAGGGGGGATCTAGTGAATGACCTGCAGGAAGCTGGGACCAACGTTACAAAGGCTACCATCAGCAACACACTACGACGCCAGGGACTCAGATCTTGCAGTGCCAGACGTGTCCCCCTGCTTAAGCCAGTCCATATCCAGGCACGTCTGAAGTTTGCTAGAGAGCATTTGGGATGTTCCAGAAGAGTATTGGGAGAATGTCATATGGTCAGATGAAACCAAAGTAGAACTATTTGGTAAAAACACAACTCGTCGTGTTTGGAGGAAAGTGAATGCGGAGTTGCATCCAAAGAACACCATACCAACTGTGAAGCATGGGGGTGGCAACATCATGCTTTGGGGCTGTTTCTCTGCAAAGGGACCAGGACGACTGGTCCGTGTACATGAAAGAATGAATGGGGCCATGTATTGTGAGATTTTGGGTGCAAACCTCCTTCCATCAGCAAGGGCAATGAAGATGAAACGTGGCTGGGTCTTTCAGCATGACAATGATCCCAAGCACACTGCCAGGGCAACAAAGGAGTGGCTTCGTAAGAAACATTTCAAAGTCCTGGAGTGGCCTAGCCAGTCTCCCGATCTCAACCCCATCGAAAACCTTTGGAGGGAGTTGAAAGTCTGTGTTGCCCGCCGACAGCCCCAAAACATCACTGCTCTAGAGGAGATCTGCATGGAGGAATGGGCCAACATACCAGCAACAGTGTGTGCCAACCTTGTGAAGACTTACAGAAAACGTTTGACCTCTGTCATTGCCAACAAAGGATATACAACAAAGTATTGAGATGAACTTTTGTTATTGACCAAATACTTATTTTCCACCATTATTTGCAAATAAATTCTTTAAAAATCAGACAAAATGACTTTCTCAATTTTTTCCACATTTTGTCTCTCATAGTTGAGGTCTACCTATGATGTCAATTACAGGCCTCTCTCATCTTTTTAAGTGGGACAACTTGCACAATTGGTGACTGACTAAATACTTATTTTCCCCACTGTATTGCTGACTGGGTACTCATGTATGCAGTTATATTCCTTCTTGGGGCTTCACAGCCATAAGCTTTTTTATGCACTCAGTTGTTCTTGTTGCTGTACCAGTTCAAAGAAGAAAAAAAGGACAGAAGAATATTTTTAAATAAATAAATTGTGAACTGCAGCTTATGTTTACAATAATCATGTTTTCTGATTTACCAGTACACCTGCAGTCTTGTGTACTCTTCTTGGAGTTGTATGCAGATAAATTCAGCACTCTGTTGTTGTTGTTTTCTACAGTGCGCTGTACGGCGTGTACACCAATAAAACTGTTTTTCATGTACATTATCTTGGGTAAGTAAATATGGTATGGTTTGCCACTCATTGTTGAACCCAAAGCAGTCTCTTACTTTGATTTGTTAATTAAATGCATCTGCTGCCTTGGGCTTGCTCCATAAGCAATAGCTAATTAGCTCTGTTGATCTGTTGCTTTCCTTGTCCAAAAGAACTCAAGGTGTTATAGCCTTTTACTATGCGAGATTAGATTAGCTGTATTACAGAATCCAGCGTGCTAACCATATTTAAAACCTTTAAGTTTTTAGTTTCAGCTCACACCCTAATATATCAGTGTATATGTATGTGGCTTTGCACGATTCTAAATTTCATTCACATCTGCATACATAATGAAATGTATTTCTTTATTTATATATTTTTGTAGCTTTTTAAAAAAATCTTTTAAATGTTGTTGGAGATGATGAGTAAGGGTGATTTTAGATTAGTTGTACAAATCATAAGCATAAAAAAATTATACAAATGTATACAAGTTACTTATTTATTAATTGTGCTGCTATATTTTACCTTTCTTCTGTTTTATCCATGTAAATGAACAGGATGTTGTTTTTTAATACCAACGTGTAAGAAAAAGAAGAAAAGCAAGGGTAAGTTATTTATAAACTTATGCATACCAACATACACAACATACAGCATACAAACTTAAATACCAACAATACAATATACAGCACACCAACAGATCATACAGCACACCAACAGATCATACAGCAGATCATACAGCACACCAACAGATCATACATCAGATCATACAGCACACCAACAGATCATACAGCAGATCATACAGCACACCAACAGATCATACAGCAGATCATACAGCACACCAACAGATCATACAGCAGATCATACAGCACACCAACAGATCATACAGCAGATCATACAGCACACCAACAGATCATACAGCAGATCATACAGCACACCAACAGATCATAC